>JAQFJA010000026.1:5527129-5537193 GCA_029874485.1 Naso brachycentron | reverse complement strand
GTAGAGACGTAATAAATGGATAAAATATAGGTCTGATGGGGCAGAATAACTTGTAAACTGTCAAATGTGTTCTGGGGTTTGCCGCTCCATCTTGTGCGTAAAATGCCTGTATAGGCTACAAGCAATGACTGTTCTCCAGAATACCGATCCATCTGCCTCACCGGTGAAGATGCTCGTGTCGCTGCCGGTGTCCGCAGCTGAACTTGACTCATGTCCCTCCGACACTTTCATCCTCTTACAGGGTTTCCCGACCAGCGCCTCCACCGAAAACGCGTGGGCCCTGGAACTCAGACCCTGCATGTTAGCGAAGGATCCCGTCTGCCTTTTACTTTGACTTTTATCCCGCACAAGGTTCAAGCGTCCTAGCTCATTCAGGACAGGACGGCAAAAACAGACCAGCACCTCAGGGAGCCCCTCTCACACGGCGGCTCCGTGACGCTGCGCGATTGATCCAGTGCGTTTCCATGTGTGCTCTGAGACGCGCGCCTTCATCCAAAATCCTTGATTATTGGCACGCCTCTTCTCCTCACTACAATATCTCCCTCTCTCCCCTTTATCCTTTTTGCGGGTCTCCCCTTTCCTTTCTGTCTCACAGATCGCTTGTTCCGCTGATTCCCCTCTGCGCGTCACACGGACGGAGGGAGGGAAGAGCGCAGCGTGCATTCCTCCACATGGGCCTGCGCTGCAAAAAATATCTATGCTTATGCTTGTCCCGGCCTTAAGTCTTTACTTCCTGATCAATTTGACAAATAAGTGTTACTGCAAAAGTGAAATTAAGAACTTTTCTCTCTAAAGCAACCACATTCTGTCATTTTGGCAATGTAGCTATTTTGAAGGATTCAGGCAGATTATTTTATCAGAATCAACAAGTGTTACGGTCAAGAGAGTTCTGAAAGTTCAGTCTCATTTGAAGGAAACACGCTGATGGTCTGTTTAATTGATATTTTTCCAATAGTTGAATAAAGCTAATGAGACTCGAGAAATTACAGATATTTTTTACAGTGTTGGTTTGGTCTCGTTGGCCTTTGAGCGTCCAGGACAACCAGCAGCTGCACCTTTACGCGCGGTGCCACTGATGACACTCTTTAAGCTGATCAGAAGAAGTTGGACTCAGAATGTATTTTATTTTATTTTATTTTGAAGGTTTGTGGCGTTTTGTAAGTAACAGTGATGCTCAGTGTGTCCAAAGAGTAAAAGCCCAAAATAACGATAAAGTTTGAACACTAATTAATGATACGCGACGCTGATGATTTTAGTCTCCAGTGTAATTTACTTAAAAATTGTGAAGCACATTTTCTCTAATTTTTGAGCAAAGGCGAGCTCTTTGATTGGCCTGGATGTTTTCCACGTCGCTTCCTGCCATTTAGACATTTGATAGATAAATAGAACGAACATTTTAGAGCACTGGAGGGGAAGCCTAGGCACAAATATTTAAGTCTTTAAATTCAGACCATCTGGAGGGTAAAATATCTCCATGAAACTCGCTGCGTTTCTGTTGAAGCTAACGTTTCCTATATTAATTTGAAGGCTTCCCTTAAAGCGGTCTCTTGTCTCCCGTCCCTCCGGTATAGAAGGAGAATTTTCCTTTTCTTTTTTTGTCTTTGCGGTACCCGGTGAGAGTGTGCGCCAGTCTGGTTTTCATAAGTTCGGAGATCAGATGGAGTTCGGCGCACAGGGGAAAACTGGGCCTTAATGACAGCTAGGGATTATTACATTACTGCTTGACATGAAATAGATCCGCTTTACACAAATAAAAGTCAACGAAGGCTCTTTTTAAAATGTTTTTTAATCACATGATATAATTGCTGTGAGGAGAAAACAAATGAGGGCTGTGTTTACGGCACGGTTGGTTTGCTTGGTGATGGAAATCTCCAACAACAGCCGGGAAATGGAGAACTATGACCAACAGGAATCACATGCTCTCTGTCATCATAACCTGTTTCAGGCCTGCGTCCTGGATTTATGTTTACTCTCTGTCGTTTTCTTCCAATACTGTAACAGAAGTGCATCCCAAACACGCTTCCTGGAGGAAAACGCGCAGAAGAAGTAACCTGCTCTCTGTTTCTGCGCGCACAGACCTCGCATTGAAATAAAACACATATGCAACCGGTAGAAATAGCCAGTGTGGGTTTCTTTCCAGTCAAGTCTGAGAGTTTATATTTCGGTGTTGTCTTCAGCAGTCAGCTCATAAATCTTCGTCATGGGATTATGGGATGTCAACCGAGTGATGACGGGCGCGCGGGCAAGTGATGCCTGGCCGCGCTGAGCACAACAGGAAGCTGCTTCTCGTTGTTTTATGATTCTTGATCCAGCGTTTGTCTCATTCATGGAAGTTTGGCACACGTGTTTCCTCTTATTAAGCACAATACGCGCGCTCAGCGGAAACAAGACACTCAAATCCAATTTAGCACGGGCCTCAGGTTTCCATTAATGCGGAAGTGCGATGGCCGGCTGCAATTAGGCTTTCCGATCATTTTGCGCCTTCAGGCCTCCCGCGCGCTGCTGATTTGCGTATCCACGGCCGAATGAGTACTCATTGGTGAATAATTGGCTTTTAACTGAAACTTAACAGGCCTCATTAAATGCTCAAGTGCTGCACATTAATAGTGGTAATTAAACTTAAATAGGTTAAAGGGAAATGTTGCTGTTTGTAAAATATTAATAATATTCTAAACCTAATAACTTGTATGTATTTTTTCTATTAAATCGTTCGTTTTATCACATTCACCGTATCATGTTTTCCTTCTGGCCTGATGATTGACAGTGATGGCTGGTGTGTGTGTGTGTGTGTGTGTATCTGAGAGGCTGGTGCCCAAAAGTAATCAAGACCAGCCTTACTCACAGGCATCTGTCTGTACTGTATATGCACAGTGCTCAATTAATGCGTGTGTGTGTGTGTGTGTGTGTGTGTGTGTGTGTTTATAAACAGGCCTGTCTGTCTGTTGCTCACTGCTGAGTAGATGTGACAGGGCCCCCTGATGGTTTGTTTTAAGTTGGACCCTGATGCTGAGCAGTTAGTGTGTGTGTGTGTGTGTGTGTGTGTTACAGGGGTTATTCTGGGCATGGGCTGCTGCAGCGGATGCCCACTCAGTGCCAAACGTCAAACTTCCACCACCGGTCTGCTTGGACGTATGAGTGTTTGAATGCAGGACGCTGTACACACTTAGTGTGTCGTGGCACTGATGGGATGTGAGCTCTCAGACATGAATGAAGGCTCACCAGGAAAACACACTCTAAACTGAGACAATGATGTGCTAATTGTTTCCAACACTGGTTACATGAGTTTGAAAGCCTCATCTTAAGCAAGGATTTCAAGTAGCATCTGGGTTGTTTGTTATTTACACGTGTTGTTATTGGCTGCTTGTCTCATTTGTTCTTTAAACAGAGTGCCAGAGCATCTTGAGCTGATGTGAAAGAGAGACGAAGAGGAAGACGTGAGCAGAAACAGAACGAAGTCATCCATTCAAAGCTTTGTGCAACATGACCAATTACAGAGTGACAAATTCCTTTGACCCTGACATGTCATCAGCTCCATGGTGTTTGCGTGTTGGTGTGTGTGTGCGTGTTAGTGCAGTGTCACATCTGCTACTCATAACCTCCTTCTTGTCCCTCTCTTGGGGGGTACAGCTGTCTGAGGTCCAGAGCGTCTCTCAGACTGTCGAGTTCCTGCAGGGATCCTCCCAGCACACAAACAGTCTCCTCATGGCTTCTGCAGTAACTCTGATGGAAGAATCAGCGTGACGCTGATCACATCCTTCTCTGCCAATATGAGCTAACTGATAGTCTGCCAACACACTTTCATCTTGCCTCTTGATTTGATACTGACAAGCATCCAAATTTTCTCCTCCAATCAGCTATTACTGAGAAAAATGTCTGTTTAATCTGATTTGGCAGCTGATGACAAAGAGGGAAATCTAACTTTGTGAACCACATGAGAAACAAGAGTTTCAGCTGACTGCTGCAGTGTTATTATGCTAGAGTCAATTTCACCAATCTATCTGACTATTTGCAAATGATCTGGTTGTGCTGGTCGGTGATTTACAACTGGCAGATAAATGAGTGAAAATGAGAATAGTGAAACAATAACACATTGCCTATACAGAGATATAAGATTCAAAAGTAAACACAAACCCATTTTAACAACAAAAATCAAATATTTTTTTAAAGATATAGCGGAAAAAAACATTAAAAGATGAAATATGCTAAAAAGAGCCAAGCTTGCACAAAGGATGTGACTGGTGATAATTTACATTTATCACAATATATTTTGTGAAAAAAAATCTATGAAAATATCAGAGCAACATTAAATTGATCCTACTCAAGTATTTCTATGTGATGTATGTTATTCTTCAGGGCTATAGAAATCCATTTTTTTTAAAAAACTGTTCATTTTGAGTCAAACTGTTGCACTGGCCGACATGCTTGTCACATAAGCATTGTCGTTCTTTTGGATTTATTCTCACATAAACCATCCTGCTGCCAGAAATACCAAAGTGCCAAGCTAGCAGCTGTAATAAATCCTTAACAAAAGCACAATTTACTCTTTTTGAGTAAAATTGGTTAAAAATTCCAGTGCCCCCTTGTTGTTTGGGGGAAATTGCATAGCCTTTTTAAAAAGGATTTCATTTATTTTCGACCTCATTTTAAAGATTTACATCTTTGGTAAAAACCGATGGGCCTCTTGTTCGTGAGCTGAGTCACAAACAGAAAGTAATAAGAGACAGACTTGGACTGTTTCAAATCAATTGCAGCCAATTAGTGATTGAGCGTAAATGGTGAAGGCTGAAAGAGGGGAACATGTGATAACTCTGTCTGTGTTGCTCTCCAGCATCCTTCTTTTCCCCTGTGCAGGACCTCTGCTCTCCAGACTGGCAGCACGTGAGGAGCCCGGGCACGAGGCCTGGTACTACCGCCTTTCCCTGCCCACAGTGTGGGAAGATTTAATGGCTCATGTGCCACGGCATCCAGCCTTTACTGACTCCCTTAGCCTCTGCCAGGCCTGGGTGGGAAAGGAGGGATGAGGGCAAGAGGAAAAGAGGAGAAGAGAATAACATCTGTGCCAAGACGCAGCCTCCTCCTCTCTCACCACAAGTGTGTTGTGAATTATCCTCTCCATCTTCCCCCTTCTTTCTCTCTTTCTCTCACTAAGCCTTCGGTTATCCCTTGCTACTCACCCTCTTCCTATTAAACACATATAGATCTTCATCTGTCTTCAGTGCTTTCATGAGGCCTGCTGTGAATCCGGCTCCATGGCACATTCATCTCACTTGTTTGGTTAGCTAATTCTTTTTGATGAAAATCACCCTTTCTTCTCTCCCTCTCTTCCACTCGCTCTCTCCCTGACTGCCAGTAACTGTGTGGTTAATGGTTGCGGTAAAAAGAAACAAAAACAGCCGTAATTGATAATGAGAGTCAGATTGTGGGAGGATCCCAGTCAAGCGCCTTTTCTCTCCCCTCCGTCTCATCAGCTCCTCGGAGTGATGGCTCAGACAGGCAGCTCTGCCAAGCAGGACTCTTCCCAGAAGGACGTCAAGGGATGGAAAACTAATCTGAGGGGGTTTGAGTTTAATTTCCTAATAGTGTAATATGTAACTAGCAAATTCTGTTGGGCTATTTGGATGAAATAAATGCTAAAATTGAATTATGCCAGCAGTGAAACATAAACACAGTTTCCGTTTGTTAGCCAACTTCCGAGTTTGAAATGTGTCAAGAGCTCCTTTTGGTGTTGTTAACGTGCATGGTGAGGTCAAGTAGTAATTATTTATGGGAAAACCATTGCTTCATCACTGAGAGACCCCACAGTCACACACGTCTTTTGTCACACAAGCACAATCATTCTGAACACACACACACACATTTTTTTTTTTTTAAATCAAAGCCTCACCACAGCGGAGGGGAATTATTTTTAGATTGCCCTGATAAATGAGAGGTTTCGTATATCTGGATGTGGTCGGGGGGGGGGGAAGAGGAGTGAAAATGTAGGAGAAAAGGGAGACATAGTTTGAAAAAAAAATCTGGCAGAACAACAAAAGCTTTTAAAACAACATGTGAAAAATCTGCAGTTCTTTAACAGTTAGCTTGTCATTTTTATTTGCCTCTTCAGATGGTGGCAGCGGTTGTCTTTCAGGCACTGCCAGCTGGGATTGGCTGCTGGCTGGAAGGCGCAGGCCTGGCCCTGGGTAGCACTCTTATTATCATCACCACACACTGTAATTCACATGTCAATCACAGACCGGTGCAGTGCAGGGCTGAGGGGAGACGGGCTGGTTAGAAGGGGCCGCTGACTGGGGTGATGGGCCCGGCGGGGTGGGGGCTACGCGCTGAATACTTCCAGCAGGCCCTAATCGGACCTTTCATCCCTCATCTCTGCAAAATACCCCTGGATGGGGGTATGATTGGTTCTACAGGGCTGGCCTGAATTGAAGAAGGAGGCAGTGCTGGACTAGCTGCTGGAGTGACCTCTGAGGAAAGTTAAAATGTCAGAGTTTGGCCAGCCTGTCCTGGCTCGAGTTAGACTCTCACTGAAGTCGACAGGATGAACCAGGCAAAGACTGAGAATAGAGGGAAATGTGTTAATCTTTCAAGAATTCTACATATTTTAAGCGAACAGTCACAAATATGAAAGTGTCTGTTTAAACCAGCGTTTCCTGTGACTGAGGATGTATTGAATAGTCTGAAGCTTCAAAGCTTTGTTCAGTACAATCACATTCTAATTCTAAATCAACATTCGATTACACAGGTTATCGTGATAATCAAAAGGCTTTATTGTTATGTGGGGTTGTAGAGGGGGAGCGGAGGAACATATGCCAGCAGACAGCTGCTGCTTATGATTGAAACTCTTTTCAGGCCAGTTTGCACCAAAGATTCGACGAAATGGTTGCAGGGAAAGTTGCAGCAGTGTAAACTGGTCTGTCTCAACTCGACTCAAGTCAACTGACGGTGTCGCCTGTCAACAGCAAATCGCACCAACGTCACCTGTTGCTAAGAAGCACAGCATAGAGCAGCCAATAGGAGCATGTGCTCTCTGAAATTACCGTGAGGATCTAAATACAAAGCATAAAGAGCCAAGTATTGTGCCATGACACATGACATGGTGGCAGAGGCAAGTCAGAGCACGGTGAGCTTACCAACTTGTACCAACGTCTCCTGTCACTAAGAAGCGCAGTGTAGACCTGCGAATTAGGACAGAGGGTACAGAGAGCGTCACTGATTTTTCATTTTTCCACAAAACCCACATTCTACTGGCAAAGAAAACATCATGGTAAAAACAGGGCTTACCGGAGACCAATTTAGCAGCGAATCATGTCATTTTTCAACCACCATTAGTTTATTCAGGTTATACATCACACAGACAAAGTTAAACCAGGAAAAGTTGTCTAGTTTCACTTTAATTAAAACAGCTTACCTACATGTACAAGTTCTAGAGTAGAGATTGATTGTTACTTATTATTTGCCCACTCTTTCTGCCAGGTGTGCAATGCTAGCTATCTAAAGGAACCAGGCTAATGCTGAAGTTAGCTTGCTAATATGGTACTTTTTGAATAAAAGGGAGTTAAAGTAAGACCTGACACTTGAAAAAAATTCTTTTATTAATGTTAAACTGGAATACTTTAAATTACATTTCATAAGAATGGCACAAAATATCTTAAATTGCAAAACATGCAACGCTTTGCTAAAATCCTAAGAATCCTAGCTAGATTAGCAGGATAGTTTCCTCATATGCTAAACTTTTGAAAGAGTTTGAATAGGCCTACTACGAACTTTCAAAACACATGTTTTTCCATAAATATATTAACAAAAAAAGCTGCTTAATAAAAAAAAAAAATGCTGAAAGGTGTAGGCTATAATTCGCCTCCTAAATGTCTGAAAGTTTAACTGCGCTATTAACTGATAAGATAGATAAACTAGCTGGGACACACAAAACTAGTAGCTTGTTAGATCTCTAATTCCCCTGAATGCCATTATCATTGATCCAGTGTGACACAACATCTGTGCACATCAAATCCATCTACATGTAAATGGTTTTGATATCGGTGCCTAAGCCAGAGACACTAATTAATCCTGCTGTTGCACAACTGAAGTTCGATAAAATTCAGTCATTCAACATCTCTTAAGTCATATTCGGATTGTCCTCACATGTATTAAAAAAACATTTTCTCTTTTCCGACTTTATTTCCACTCCAAGAGACTTTCTGCTGCTCCGTGGAGACACTATAATTTAAATGCTGCCAAAATGGGAACTCAAAAGACAACATGCTATTTCAATCAAAAGCCCGGTTTGAGCCCCATCATCCAGCCTGCCAAAGCATGGTGTAACTCACGCACAAACACACACGCACACACATACACATACACACACATGCACACGGAGAGCTCGCCTGCCAATGTGTGGCTTGCATTCACAATGCCTTAATGCCTTGTGGTTAGTGCTCTATCAGGGCCATGAGAAATGATTTATTAGTGGCTCCCGCCTGTATTTATAGATAATGAGCCTCCGTCAGTGTTAATAAAGAGATCCAATCTCAGCCTGGAAACACAGCACCTCTTTAAGGGATTACTGTCACGGCTAAACAATAGCTGGTCCTGCAATAGCCTCATATTGTGTGTACCGAGTGGTGAGTAAAAATGTATTCATGCATGTTGTGGTAAAGGGGTTAAAATAGCAACAGGCTGCAGCAGGAGAAACAATCCTTCTGCCCATCTCAGCACAGGCTCATTCGTTGAAGATTCACAAAAATAACTTGCCTGTTGTTGTATTTAAACATTCAAAGTTAGAGCTTTTCAGTCTGCGCTGATCTGTTTTTATAGACACTAGTGTTGGCAACAACCACTCGCTGTGGTCAGATGTTGGAGGAGAGTGAAGCAGCATGAATAAGTGTTTCCCTTGTAGGCATACTTTTGCACTTTTATCTGTCTAGATGTCAGTCACATACAAATGATGAGGATGAGAAGGAGACATGGAGACACATGAGCGCTCGGGCAGTGAAGTCTGTTTGTGTGACATCATTCTGTCTCCCTCTGGTTCCAATCAGCCCATCCTCCCCTGTTAATGACACCTGATAGATTAATGACTGATAAAGAGTGTGTGTGTGTGTGTGTGTGTGTGTGTGTGTGTATGTGTCTGTGGTAGGGGCCCACTGAAAGCCCGCAATCAGACGTCTCTCAAATTAGCGCTCCATAACTACATCCTGACCAGAGCTTAAGACTTCTGAAGCGCAGGAAAAATCCAGACAATCAGAGCAACACACACACACTCACACACACGGAGGCTATCACTTTCATCCACAGTATATCACATCACATTTGTCTTCTTTCTAGCATGGTGAACTTTGACATGTGAGAAACAGGGGTGGTGTTGGGGATGTCATCAATTTTAGCAGCTTACTCTTATATCCCCCAGCCTTTTCCCACCGTCAAGAACACACACACACACACACACACACACACTTTTACTAAACCTAAAAGATACTAAACTTGCAAAAAACTTTTTAGGTGTTATGGGTTGTATGAAATAATCTAGCACCACATATTCAACATAGCAACTGTTGCATAAATTTTATCAGATTACTTGATTGACCACAAGCTTATGTTTGATAAAGTAATAAGAACTATAATGAAAGACTGTGATTTTTATCAACAATACTGTGATTTATTTTATTTTGACGTATACACAAGCGCAATATTCATATGTGCTTCTGCTATTTAATGTTTATGTATCCATGATGCGCATGTTTGAACTTGTGTGTGTGAATGCATGCGACCAGAGTTTTTGACTTTAATTTTAGTCTGTACCGTTTTTGTGTTCTATTTGAGCTTCGTCCTGGCAGTGCAACAGAATTCCATAGTTTAATCACAATAAACATATTGTGATTCTGAAAATATGATGCTTATATTTATTTATACAGGATTCATGAATTCCAGTGATGACAAAATGTTGTGCAAAAAGAAAAAAAAAGTTTAATATAGTATTTTCAGAGAAAGGGAAAACATATACAATCATAAGTAAATTTAAAAAAAAAAAAGAAAAAGGAAAAAACCCAGAAAAAACATTGATACAAGCAATC
>JAQFJA010000026.1:5516716-5527029 GCA_029874485.1 Naso brachycentron | reverse complement strand
TAACTGCTGCTAACCATGGCTCATAGATTTAGGCTGTTTTCTTTTGTAAAATGAGATAGTGTGAAATGGGCGTTAAAAACCAGGAAAGGACGAGTTTCAACTAATGAGACCAAATCAGAAAGCCAATGTGGATGTCTGTCTCTTTTAAAAGTATCCCTTTCTGCCCGTCCAGACATTTCCCAGCATTCCCCACACGGGGCTCCCTCTGCTGGGGGCCTAAAAACTTCCCCCTGCAGCGGTATAAACAACAACAACTTCTCCTCAAGCTCACATTTAGTGCAAAGTTAAAGAGCTGCACAGCCAACAACAGCTACAGTTAGCAGCAGTTAGCTGTTACTTTAGCAGCAAGTCAAGCTTTCCGTCTGTAGGAAAATCCTCAAAACCGCCAAGAATTAAAGCAGAGCAGGTGGAGGACACCACCATTAAAGTGTTTTTAAAGCTGTTACTTCAAGGTTAAAGGCTCATAATGTTGCTACAATCCCCAGATTATTAGTCGCATATTCCTGCTGTGTAACACTGCTTCACCCACAATGACACCTGAGCTCAGAGCTTTCCAGTACATTGGCATTTTTCTACTCTTAGGGGAGCAGTTGGTATTAGATTGTGATGCTCAGTGGCACTTCAGCAGTTGCCGAAGAAGAGCCTTACAGGGGGCTCTCCCCTAACCTATGCAGGCTACCACAGTTGTGTTAGGGGCCTTTCTAGAGGCCAGGTGGGAATGCAGCCTCATGGCTTTCAGCCATAAGAGTTTCAGTCTGTCAGTTCTCTGCTGTACCCACTGCATGATGTGAGGATAGTTTGTCTCTGAGTTCAGTAAAGAAGCTGGAATGAAAATCCTTGAAATGACCCAAGTGTCATAATTTAAGAAAAATACAGATGAGTTGTCCTCTGATGGAAAGGTGCCCTGTGTGTGTGTGTGTGTGTGTGTGTGTGTGTGTGCGTGTGTGTGTGTGTGCGCACTTTCTGCTCCTCCTGTGAACCTGACAGAGGTGACGTCACTGAATCTGGAAGTGATTCGACCAAGCTATGATACTATTGGCCATGATTCATAGGAGGGTGTGTGTGAAACTGTGTGTGTTTGTGTGAGTGTAACTGTGTGTGTGTGTGTGTGTGTGTGTGTGTGTGTGTGTGTGTTCACCGACGTAAAGTCAACATCTCCAAAGTGTACACGTACCGCTCTGGAGCAGTCTCATGATGATGAGGTAATTTCCCCAGAGTTTAACCCTCAGGAACAAAACAGACATGCATCCAGTTCCATCCCTCCATTCTTCTGTGTACCCTTTCATTTCTTTTCTTTCAATTTGATTCTCACACGCACTTCTCCCTTTCCACCTCTGTCATTTTCTTACCTTGACTTGTCCTTTATTACATACATGTGTCACACGCCGTTTCCCTTTCCTTCAGTCGTAGCTTTTGTCCTCCCCTTTTACTCTATGCTCCAAAAATTCTTTCAATCCGTGGTCGTACTCTGTTTTGGTCTTTTAACAATATCTTTGCTGCTTCCAACAGACAAACAGACAGATGGACAGAAAGCAACATTAAAGATTATTCTTCTTGCATATAGTAAAATAAAACATATTTATATTTCATGTTACATAATATATAAACTATTGTATGCTGCTAATTATTTACACCTGTTATCTAATCACCTGTACCTACTGACAAAGCTAATAGTGGCTCATTCACATAGGATTATGACTCTTTGACAGTGTAGAGTGACAGAGGTGAACTAATGTGAAATATGGTTTAACAATACTGTAAACTGAAAAGATGTCAATTACTGGTAACAAAACAACATACCTGAAATGACAAAAAGCAATGCAAGTAACAATTTTCCTGAATAACAAAATGACACCAACAAGGTTAGCATAACTGCTAACATTTGTTCTTACCAAGGCTATTGTTGTTATCGAAAACTAGCAAAATAACAAAAGTTACATGTTTGTTAACTGAAATAAAAATGAAAACAAGGCTTTCCAAAAAATAAATAAATACATAAATAAATAAATAAATTAAAACTGTAATATAGGTTTATAAAACTAACCTAAAAAAAATTTAAATTATAGACAAAATATCCGATCTACCTTTCAAGATCAGTCCACGTCCCTCTCCTGGTAACATAAACCAACCTGGCTGGCATCACGGCAGCGAAGGCTAAAGTCGGGAGAAAGCAGCAAGGATTAAAACTAACAATAAAATGAACAAAACCTAAACTAAAACTAAGCATTTCTGAAAAATAAAAACTTAACCACAGAACTTGCTTTAAAAACGAATTAAAACTAAACTGAAATTGAAAAATAAAAGTCAAAATAAAATAAAAATAAAAACTAATGAAAAATTAAAAAATATTACAACCTTGGTTCTAACTGCAACATGCATTTTTTTTATATGACTGTTACGAGAAATGTATTTCTAAATTATAATATTTACCTGGTATGGTGTCTAAATCTGTACTCTGTTTACAAATTTATGCGTTTTTGACTGTGTGCACATATAAAATGTTAGCACAGATCTGAGAGCAAGGTATATAAACCATGTGCACAGATTTGTAAACCGAGAGTGCAGATTTACACATGGCTTTTTTTTTTGCTTTTTTTTTTGACTGACATCAGAGGGCCTCCGTAGAAAGACGATTGTAGACTACAGTGACTTTCTATCTAGCCTGCTTGGTCAGCGCCACAAATGTTTTCTTGCTAATGCAGTAGCTAGGAAAGTGGCTAAAGTGTTTCTTTGTTGGTAGTGACACAATGTGCACCAGCCCGCTAACATTTAGCAAATAACGAAAAGATTTACATCCACCCTTACCACCGCACCACCAAAGCTTCCTCAGCATGAAATTATTACATTTTCCTGCGGTGAGCCAAGCTGAGAGGATGAAGACAGGCAGACAGGCAGTGCTATGGGAGAGAGAAGGTAGCTTTAGAAGCTGATACTCACAGGAAAGACTCATTTGTCACCCTTGTCTTAAAGCCACATGTGATTGCCAAAAGTGTGTGTGTGTGTGTGTGTGTGTGTGTGTGTGGTGGGGCAAGGATCATGAGTGTGATGCATGCAGATTTTTTTTCTAAGAGAGTCTGCCAAATACCATGAGATCTGCCTCTCTCTCTGTCTCTCTCTCTCTCTTTGACCACTAAATGTTCTCCCACTCGGGGCACATGGTGATTATGGTGGGTCCACATGAAGACATGTCAGTGACGTTATGAAGCACTGAGCAGTGTCTAACTTTATGGTTCAACGCTACTCTGCGGCCAGTTGTTACCAAAGCACTGCTGAGGCCCTGTGTGTGTGTGTGTGTGTGTGTGTGTACTGTAGCAAAGTTGGCTGAAAAGCAAAGGAAAGGACAAAGTCATTTGTCACTTGTGGCTTCACATGTCTGGTATTGAAACTGATGACAAATCTCTGGAGTGTGTCTGTGTGTCTGTCTGTGTGTGTTCATACTTGTTGGCGTGGTTGCAGGTGATGTCATGCATGAGAGCTTCTTTTTCTCACACTTGCGCAGCCAGCTATACCCCTACGGACTTTTGCAGCTTGCTGAGATCGCATGGCAAGGAGTGTGTGTTTGTGTATATGCATGCATGTAGCGTGTGTGTTTTTATTGCTTTTCTTGGACGTTTGCTGTAGACCACAGGAAAACATTAGCGCTCAGACTTCGTCATACGCCTGCCATCCGCCATTATGAAGTCCCACCCTCTGTGTGCCTGTGCACAAATCATGGGTGTCCGTTTGTGTGTATGTTTTGCTCTTTTCAGTCTTGAAGGCACAGAAATTCTACCTTGCAGGCATGTTAAAAAGTTTGAGATGCAAACTGGATGGACGGCAAGTTTAATCTGCCGTTAATCAGCTCCTCGGAAAAGTCACTCAAGCATCAGATGCTGCAGATTGCTCTGCCTCCCCCTGTTACTCCCCCTCTGTGTTTTTCCCAGTCATCACTTTACTCCCCCCTGAATCACTCCATTTCATTCCCACCACCCAATCATCCCTTGTTTCCTCTGGAACGAAAGTGCGGCCACCTTCTCTCTCCCTCCTCTGCCTTTTTCCTCTTCCTCTGTTGTGTGTGATGCTGAGAAGCCCTGAGGATTAAATCTAAGTCTTTTGTTTATCATCCCAGCTATTACTGCTAATGCTGACTCTCTCTCTCTTTTGCTATGTGTGCGCGCGTGTGTGTCCACGCACACATGTGTGGGCAAGCTCTCAGATCAAACACAGCGTAAGACGAGCCCATAAACAAGCCTTCAGGACCACTTAGGATTTTTCAGGGAGAGTCAGTTTGGAGGGGCAGGCGGAGGGGGAGTTAGGTACAGAAATCAGCTGCTCTGTTTATGTACCTTTCAGTGGTGATTACCGGTCCAATCTATCTGTTTAACAGCGGAAATATCATAGCCTCACAGAGTACGTGTGTGCTCATGTGTGTATTTGTGAGACTGAAAGATGCATGTGGTACAGTTGCAATGAAGAGGGCTGGAGAGATGCCACAGAGTTGTGTGGAATTAGAGCACTGGTGCAGCAGTAAGTGTTTATTTACTCATAGGTTCAACCTTAACTGAGTCAAGAGAGAGAAAGCAGAGGAAGCAGAGGACCACCACAGACTTGAGGACTGGGTATGTGTGTCGGACACACAGTATGTAGCCTTGGCACCGGCCGTGTTTCCACACAGTGCAGTGAAGGCTGCGCTCTGAGTGTGTCAGTGTGAGTAGGCAGACGCACTGGCAGGTAGTGCCCGGCCAGTAGGAGGGAATGTATTTACCGAGTTGGTTTACAGAGCAGAATATTCACAGAAATGAATAGCTACTTTATACACCCAAAATGTATCTTTCATTAAATTACCAAATTGAGTAATTTTTGTGTCGTGTACTTTACAGAATCAACAGGAGTTTGACTAAAAGTGTAAATAGTTCAAGTCTTTTTTTGGTATTGCATTCAGTCTAATGAATAGAAGCTGACTTTTCCTTGAAGAGGAGTATTTTCATGAGAAAAAAAGTGAGGGTGAGTTCCACCTGCAGCCACTAGATGGCGCCAAAGCTACACAAATTTACTCTCAGGAGAGGCTACGGAATACAAAATGAGACAATAGAAGGTTTTAGTGGTAACTGTCAGAGCAGCAGTAACAGTAGTATAAATTATTCCATACTTCAACTGTTTACATGTGTTATATAGCTTGAGGTTAAAGGTGTTTCTCCAGCTTCCGTTTCGGATGCCATCTTAATCCCCTCAAGCCACCGGAAGCGCTAGATAAAGCCGAGGTTGCAAAGTGCGTCACAGCACGGAGCTGCTGGGAGTAACGGAGCCTGCTGCAGTCCAGCACCCACAGTCTTCCCTCCTCTGTGTGCACAAGAAACCCGAGCTGACGTTTCCCGTCCAGCATGGTGAAGATCGCGTTTAACTCGGCCCTGGCGCAGAAGGCGCTGGGCAAAGAGGTGCCAGCCGCTGGCAGGGTGAGCTAACGGGGCTTCAGAGCGGTGTCTGAGCCCGGTGTCTGTTTTTGTCTGGTGCAGGCCTGCGCCGGCCGCGGGCACTCAGCTGTGACCGCGAACTTCTTTTGTGCGTATTTGACATACTCGCTGTGTATCCTGTCTGCAAATTTTACGTGGAAGGGTTTGCGGTTTTTCTTGTGATGCACGAGATCCGTGTTGCACCTGATGCAGCGTCGTGTGATGCAGGACCGCCCATCTCTGCAGAACAGCTGTTCTGCAGAGGCCCGACATGCCGAGCTGCATTTTGATAATTATTGTATGTATTGTCATGATTCAGTGTAGATTTGCTTACTGTAGGCTATTCCGTGCGTGTGTGTGTGTGTGCGCGCGCGCGTGTGTGTGTGTGTAGGACCCTGAGCTGGCCTCTGCTCCAGCGGGCAACGAGGGCTCTACAGGTCGCTGTCTGCTCACCCTGCTGGGCATCGCCTTCATCCTCAGTGGGCTCATCGTCGGGGGAGCATGTCTCTATCGATATTTCACCCCCAAGGTAAACGTGTGTGTGTGTGTGTGTGTGTGTGTGTGTACACGCATATTATTGTCAAGGTGGCAGTATAACCACTCTTATCAGAGTTTTAAAAGGCTTAGAAATTTTCACGTGCATTTTAACATGCATACACGCACTAAGATGGACGATCGCACAATATGTGCCCAACCTTTTCCTGTTAATGTGGTTAAATTATTTTATTATTACGAAACCTTCTTTTATCAGGTCAGTCTCATTGAGATTAAAATCTCTTTTCCAGGAGAGACCTAAATCACGATTAGCAGCAGAACGTACAGTTTTAAACCATAAAACACAGCATCACCATAAACATTTAGACAAAGTGCAAGTCAGTTAAAATGTTGGCAGAATCATATTTTTGTTTGAAACATTTAAAGCAAGGTTGTATAGAATCAACACTTGCTGACTTAACACTCTTTTAAACTCTATCAGTGAGACAAGGACCTGGATTTTAAGCTGGTTTTGCAGGTTGTTCCAAGCAAATGGTGCAAAAGTTGTAGCTGGTCAAGAACATTGGCTAGTCTTGTGATTTGGATACATGTCAGATACAAACATATCACAAATCATTTCAGTGTGCAGGGTTTGCTTCCTGCCTTTGTTACATGACATCCATCTGTCTTGTCCTGTGTTTCCTGTCTGTATTTACAACTAATGCAGGAAAGGCAAAATGCCATATCTAATACAATTATTATTATTATTATTATTATTATTATTATTATTATTATTATTATTATGTCATTTTCACTATTATTAAGATCAGGGAGTTAGCAGTTGCTTCGAGGAGTCTTTCTCACAGTTTTTGTAAATAAAGAGACTGTACCGTCTTTCGTTAAGGCTCTTTTGGCGCCTGATGGGACTTTTTGGCTTTGGTCGGAAACAAAACGCTGACTCTCACTCACTTCTGCCTTCAGAAAAAACTGCAGACTTTGCTGTTTCTGAATTTGCTGTTGTCAGTAGGAGGGTCACACATTTAATGCCGTGACTTCACAGGTTTTCTTCTAACAAACAAAAGAAGCAAAGCCTCAAATATCTTATTAAACTATTTATACCACGCATCCTGTGAATGAAATTCAACTTTGTTCTTGAGATTTATCCTACTAACAAAGTGTGAGAAAGAAAGCCAATCTTCAGCTTTCATTACTTATGCTAGTTTGAGTGCAGGTTACTTGGTGTTTATTTGTCTTATTTGCAGTAATGATGACTAACTAGCTATGAAAATGTGAGTTTTAATCTTTAGTCCAACAGTATATAGCTGCACAAGTTAGTTGGTTTGGTTTATTCACACAAGGTAAAATTAAAACAAATTTCTCGTACTTATTGTTTTTTATTCCTCTTTGACTGTGTTTATTTTCCCTCATTTTAACAACTTACAACACACATGCAGTACAGATACACAGAAACAAAACGACACACATTCAAAATACTTACAGAATTAAACAGAGGGTTCCCACATTGAGGAAAATTTCCCATCAGTCAATAAGTTTGTAATTACACATGTTACTGATTACATCAGGCATAATCTGTTGAGGGCTGTATTAAGGTGCAGCTAATTCAAATTCAGCATTTCCTACTGCTGCAGCTTCACTTTAAAAACATTTGCACCTCCACCACTGAGTATATTGAGCAAGTTATGCAATCAGTGAACACACGCACACACTGTGTAAGACCTGTAACCAGCAAGCTTAGAGTGTATTTTTTGCCCTCTAGTGGACAAAAGATATTTAATAATTCTTTATTATTATTATAAATTATTATTATTTATTCAATCATTTAAGATCCTTCTGCACTTCTTTTCAGACCAAAAAACCTCTGTATGGTGTGTAATGACTCCTAAAGGTACATTTAGCTGTTGACACTCATGAATTAACTGAGTTGTACATGAACTACACGAGACAGAGTAGACAGGAAAGTGTTGCAATAAAACCACTGACTGCGTAGATCTTGCTCCAGTCGAGGAAATTGTGGTTGCAAAATGGCCCACAAATGATTTGTGACAGCCAAACTCTCTCTCAGTCAGGCTGTAAAATGTTTAGTTTAACTCACCGCGGTCAAGCCAGTTGGCCCCTGGATTTTGATGAGTGCCTGTCCGTGCTATTACTGTGCTGAAAGTGGCCAAAGAAGACGAGAGAGTCGCTCATACTTTGTATATACCAATTAAAATAACATTATAATAAACATCAAACTTTTTTAATGGTAAACAGAAAAAATGTGGCCAAACTGGTGTGATACATAAATAAGTCTTACTGTTTATTATGAGATTATGTTGTGTTTTTTTAGTGAACTCATATTTATACCTTAAAGAGAACCACTTTAAAAATATTTTTACACTTTATTTTTTATGCATGATGCTTCCTAAGTTTAAGAATAATCCTGTGAAAGAATCATTATTGCAGTGTTGACCAAAAAAAACCCTATCATGATAATGATTTCTGCCCTTATTGCACAGCCCTACCACATCACTTGTGCAGTATCACAACATCTACCAGTGGCATGTTTTGGTTTGTTTCTGTGAATACGTGACCAGATGTTGCAGACAGATATCTCACTGAAACACTTCTAGTGCAGCTTGTTCATGCTGACTTTCAGAAATTTGAAATACAAGTAGATTAAGTGGGCAAAGTAGCAACATTAATCATTTATTAATCACGACCTCTTGATATCTAAAAACGCAACATTTCCTCCACTGATCATCTGTGTTTGTTCACCACAGGTGTTTTTCTCCTGCCTGTATTTGCCTTTTTTTGCATCAAGGGTGATTTATTTTGCTCTCACTCTGGCATGTGTCCTCCAGAGGCTGTATCATGGTGCGATGCAGTTCAGCGACGTGTCAGCCGGAGCTGGAGGAGAGAGCCAGCCATACTACCTGCCAAGGGTGGAGGAGGAGGTGGAGATTTCCGACAACATGGCTGTCATCAGCGTCCCACCACCCCGCTTCAGACCTGGAGACCCTGCTTACATCCTCCATGACTTCAACAGGGTAACACTCACACAATGAACACCCAACATGTTTGAACTCCTGTTGATGTGCTTTGAATTCTTTCCTAAATAATTTGTGTGTGTGAGTAGAAGCTGACGGCGTATCTGGACCTGACTCTGAGGACCTGCTTTGTGATACCTCTGAACACCTCGGTGGTGCTCCCACCTCAGGACCTAATCGACCTCTTCTCACAGCTAATGGTAGGTAGTCATCATATTGGATCTCAGGATTCAGCTGCCACATGAAGGAACCATCTTGGATAATAGAGAAACAAGTTATACTGACCCAGCACCCCCTCTCAAGCTCATGCATAAGCCCTCATATTAAGGACTGAATAATACCTAGGGAAATCCAGGGATTAATAATAATTTCAGAGATTGTCCGTGCACTAATCCTGTACAAATCTAGCATATCTGTCATTTGTAAAGTAAAAATTTTCCAGCACACATCACCTTCCCCTGCTCCAGACAGTCTGGGATATTAGTAAGTGTATGAATCAGACTGAGTAATCTCCACCAGAATTTGGAGCTGGCGTTGTATTTCTCCTTCATTTCTTTAGATACTGTATGTGAGTAAAGGTGTAAGTAGGACACTAAGTAAGTGTGTAATGTATAATTCTATTTATAATAGGTTTTTTTGAAGTGCCATAGTTATATTTATTTGAAAAAGATCAAGTTCTCAGCTCTGCTGCAGCTCTTTGAGGCTGCTAAGACACTGCCATGCTAAGAGCTAAATGCTAACATCAGCATGCTAACCTAATGCTAACAGTCTAGTGTTTATTGGGTGTACTGTTTACCCTTTTCACCTTTTTAGTTTAGTGTATTTGCATGCTAATGTATACTAGTTAGCACTAAACATGTTGTACAGCTGAGAATGATGGCAATGACAATAGTTTATTCATTAATACAAGTATTTGTTTGCTAAATAATCAGCTAAAAGGTCAGTTGATTGTTTAGAGCTATTATGCTAACCAAAGTTTAGGTTGTTTCTAGGTATCAAAAAATGTCTTTATCAAAAATATAACTGTTGTGGTTTAAATTTTCATTTATTTTATTTATTTATTTACAAAGACCATGCATATTAATGAACATTTCTGTAAATATGCCAGAGTTAGCCAAAAGGCTAGTTTACATCAGTAGTCCCTTGCCAGATGTTAGAATAGGCTTCCAATGGTGGAATAAATCTAACAGATAGTTTTTTTTATTATTATTATGACAGTATGTTTGTGGTTTAGGTTTTGTCTCGTACTTTAATCAGGTTCCAGAAGAAAGTTTGTTGTTTTGAGTTTTAGTGACAGTGGGATGTGGTCAGCAGGAACAAGTTTGAGAACAGTCAGTCCAGAAAGGTGCTGAGAGTTTACTTA
>JAQFJA010000026.1:5504922-5516616 GCA_029874485.1 Naso brachycentron | reverse complement strand
TGAGAGTTTACTTAGATTCTCTAAAATTCTCCACCATGACAGGCTGGACAGCATTTGGCACTTGGTGGGTGGTGATGCAATCAGCAAATTTCATTATCCGCTGTGAAAGTGTTTCACAAAATGAAGAAGTTTGAGGATGATTAATTTAACGCAGTCCTTCCCACTCTGTTTTCACACTTGGCTGCCGTCGTGTTAAATGAACTGCTTTGTCTTTTAAGAAGACTAAAGGTGGTTTAATCATATATTATTCTTGACTGTCCCTTGTTTTCGTCCCAGTCTGGCTCTTACCGCAGCTACTTGGTGCACGAGGACCTGGTGGTGACAGAGCGGATTGATGATATCAAGCCTCTTGGCTTCTACATCCGCCGCCTGTGTGATGGAAAGGAAACATACAGAATGCAGCGTCGCTCCAGCCTGCCAGGTGTGGTTTCACTATAATGCTAAAACTGATATTTTGTCACAGTTGATAAGTTCATTTACATGTCAAAGGAACACAAGTATGTGAATGTTAAGCTTTCATCGTTTTATACTCACTGTTGCTCTTTTCAAATGCCGACCAGTTCGTCTTTTAAAGTTAAATTATTACCACTATTTGTCACCCTTTTTGAACATAATTGTGGACATAGTGGCCAGATTTCAAGTCTGTGGGTGGGTGGCTTTTACCCCGCGACAGCTGACTTACATCTGAGAGCTCACACTACAAGGCTACATCAAAATAAAACTTATCATTAACACAACCACATTCAGTAGTTAATCTTTGGTCATACAAGTTAAGCACTACAGTGAACTGCACAATAGCACATTGCATGAACGTAGCATTAGCTCTGTGTCGCCTATGAATGTTGACACAAGATCTTTTTTCACCTTTTTTTTCTGCAAGCCCTAACAGCCTTTGTTGACTTAAGTATTTCAAGATGTCTCTCACTTTTTGACCATCAACAATTAAGGGGACCCGTTGTGCTATTACATTTGCATTTTACTTAGAAAATAGAAGCTAATTAGCTTAGCTTGCTAATGTTAGCTGTTTGTCCCACATCGTAGAGAAAAAAGAGAAAGCTAGCTACAGTAGCTAGCCATCGTTAGCTGTCCTTCTGTCACATGTCATGTTTAATGATGGTATTAGAGCAGAAATGTGTAATCTTGCTCAGCACTTCCAACATTAGCCTGGAATTTGTATCACAATACACAGTAACTTCTGGAGTTATCAAGCAACGTAGGAATTTAGTTATGGCTAACAATGTCAGTGCCTCAGCTTGGTTAATGCTGCTTAACTGATGTAAAAAATTATATGTAGCCCCTGCTAGCACACGCATTTCACTGTAAAAATTATCAGTACTAATAATTGACCCTTCGCTAAGCTCCGCCCTTAAACATGCCGATCAGAGCGTAGCATCTGCCAGCTCTGACCAGGGTTTGACAACTTTATGGCTGTGCTCCATTGAAACTCAAACAATCTTTTCAGATTTCAGGCTGGTTCTGTGGATTTTGAGCCAGTCATGGTTAAATGTTTTGTCTGGGGCACGTTTAAAAGCGATGCCAGTTATTTGACAATGTTTGAAAGAGATGTACATTGTTTACCTTTCCAAAATCAATTGCTGAAAAATGTAATGTTATGCTGTAGATAAAATTGTTCGGGCGTCCTCATTTCCCGTTGAACCCCTCACAGTTTAACAAGCACAGCTAACGTTTCGTCTGCTCCGCTAACATAAACATTGTTAAAAGTATTTTGATAGTTTAATAATTTGAGTAACTTTAGCTTTTAAGAGCGCTTAGCAAGCCTAGCCAGCTAAGCTAAATGTCTAGAGTCTGGTAACGGCAGGTCAAAGCAGGTCCTAAATTGTTACAAGGGTCCTGGCTTGTTTTATGAATGAAGTAGTGTAATATCTTTCAGATGCGTATCGTAGACAACTCTGTCTCCTCTGTCTGAAATTGCTTTTTCGTTTTTCCAAAAATTAGACCATATTTCTTCAGTGCAATTAGTGACAGTGTAAGCTCCTTGCTAACTCCAAAAGCTTGACAGACGTAGCAATTGTAACTAAGGGGGCGTGATTTAGCGAAGGGTCAATTCACGTTTCCACCCATGTCCCCCTAATGTAGAGGTGGCTATTATAGCAGGAAAAAAATTAAAACATAGCATTTGTCCTTGTAATTGTAGTTCAGTTAGGACCACTACATTAGAAGAATATGTTTATATATATATATATATATATATGTTTGCAGCAACTTGAATTTGACGGTATGGCTCTGTTCTGGGAGCTCCCCGCCCTTCTATGAGCATACCTGGAAAGCCTGAGGCAGGGAGAGCAGCGGAAAACCCCCCTGGGCACAGAACAGAGCAGGCATCAATGACAACACAATGACATTGATTTAGTCAGACCCAGCATAAAAGGAGGAGTTGGGGTGGAGGTAGGTTGCAAAGTGGCTTGCAAAGAAAGCCGCAGAACAGACAAGGCTGCAGCAGTTAAAAAAAGACACCTACGACTAGTTTAGCCAATTGTACGTGTAGGAGGTGATCAGCTGACTGATCAGCTGATTGCTGCTGATGACAGCTCAGCTTGACTCTGTGACCTCCCTGGATGACCGCTATGCTCAATCTTTGTCAAATTTCAGGATGATTTGTTAAGAAAATGAATCAAACATGCAGTCACTTGACTGCTGAGCTCTGATGGTTTGTGTGTGTCTTTGTGTCCGCCAGGTGGAGGCATCCAGAAGCGCTCTGCGAACGAATGTTTCACCATCCAGCACTTTGAGAACACGTTTGTGACGGAGACCAGAATCTGCAAGGCTTGATGGGAAAGCATGGGTGTACTGTAGGTCAGACCGTCAGTGAGAGAGAAAGGTAGAGAGAGCCAGAGTGACAGAGACACAGGGAGAGAGAGAGAGAGAGAGAGAGTAGGAGGGAGGAGGCGAAGGAGAGAACCACTTTTAGCAGAAAGTTACTTTTGTAAAAAACTCTAACTCCAGTTTTGCCTCTCCTGCTTTAACTCTAGTGATAAGTGATTTTAAGTTTTTAACGTTATATAGCCTAACCCCCCTCCTCTGCTGTATTCCCCTGAACCTGTATATGTCATAGCTCTCTTGCTCAAATATTCACTAGCTAGTCTTGTACTGATAACCAGCGTCAGCCTGCTTACTAAGGATATACCAAGTTTCATTTGTTATGTTTGTTTATATTCTGTTGCTGTAGCTCCTGGCAGATTTACTGTTGTTGCTGTGTTACGACATCCTTTCACCTCAAGATGAAAGTGTTAGTCCTTCTACTGAATATCCTGGTGATACTGAGATATCATTCATGTCAGACCTGCCTGTGTGTCAGCTTGTTGTTCCCACTAGAGCAGCCTTGACAAGATCTCCTATATGTCATAGTGTGATAGAGCACAGGTCGCCCTGCAGATGTGTGGTTCAGTACAGTTACAGTGCACATGTAACATGGTTGTCAGTGTCAGTTTCATGGATGCTACCAGAGACGCTCAAGCACAGAGCTCTCAGTCACCACTTTTGTAGATATTTTTTCCAGAGTGCCCTGCTGCTCCCAGGATTCTCTGCTGTTCCGCCGTGTGATGACTTTATGTAATTGATGGTGTCATACCTGATGGTGAACAGTCCAGCACTCTATATGACCAGTGTTTGTGTTTGTGTAGAAACCTCATTTGTGACAATAACAGTAATAGACGAATGCTTGACAAGCTGAAAAGGTGAATAAGCTAAAGGGAAGTTTCTTTAAATTTGAAAACACATTCTGTCAGAGTTTTTGACTTCTTATCAATGAATTTCTAGTCCCATGACATGAGATGAACTTTACAGAGAAAGCTAAAATAAAAAGCTTAGTATGACTGACTCCAGTTTTTGCAGAAGATAATATATTTTAAATTGTCACAGGAACAATTAAGGAAAAGTTTGAAAACACGAAAAAAAATGCCCTTATGCCAAACAGTCATTTTCAGTGGTTTGCCCCTTGATGCCTGCAATCAAGAAAGACAATCAGACAGGAAGTGTGCTTGTGAAAATGTGTTTCTGTCTCAGCTTTTTAATAACACTAGATTAGATAAAAACCAATGTTGTGTGCAGCTATTGAAATGAAATTCACTTTGTTGCTAAATAAAGTTACATTTCTTTACCTACTGAATAATTTGTCTGTTTGCTTGTTAATATTCGTAAAAAATAAAGCTTTGTAAAGTCAAAACTAACCTCTTAGTAACCCCTGCAAGTGGTTAGCTTATCCTGAAAGTGCATCTAGAGCAGATACATGCTGTAGCTGTTTTTCAGGGTGTGCCTGCATTCTGTACTTCCTTATGCTTTTAAAAGATATCGACACTAATCGAAAGTTCATCCTTCATAACGGGAACAGATCACTCTTCATCATACAGTTTTATAAAAGCCACACAACTTTTATTGAAATTTAAATTAAAAAATCACATTTTGAAACTTGCTACTATATTTTCACATACTTTGTGTATGTAAACTACATTTCCCTAACCAGGAAATGCTTAGACTTTGTCTCAGAGTTTTGTGGTTGAGCTTAAACTGCTCTATAGAGAGACTCTCTGTTGTCTAGTCATTCTCTAAGTCCTCTCCTCCACTGATGCAGGACAGGCGCCTGCTGAAAGTCATGCTCTCTGGTATCTCCGGCTTACTCAGTCGCCTCCAGAATTCATCAGTTGTGAAATAATAAATGAGTGGGTCCAGGCTGCTGTTAAGGCTGGCCAGGCAGAGCATGACGGGGTGACTTCGCAGAATCAGATCCCTTATGCCGCAGCTTTTCAGAACTTTGGCTTTAACCATGAAGTCCAGGGGCATAGTGATATGGTAAGGAGCAAAGCACACTAGAAAGACCACAGCACAGCTTAGCACCATCCTTAAGGCTCTCCGCTTCTCCCCCCGGTCAGGAAAAGCCCCTGCCGTCTTCTTCCGAAGGCTTGCAGCAGTCAGGCAGGCGCAGGTCAACACCAGGATGAGGGGGAGGATGAAGCCCAACAGCTCAGCTAATATCAGGAGCACCCCAGCTGCTGGAATACTGATTGTCCTCATGGGCAGCTCTGAGAAACACACAAATTTAGGTCCAGTGAGGAGCCCGTCGCTGGAGTTAGAGTTCAGTTCACTGCTGGGGTTTCTCAGCAAAGGGAAGGGCAGACAGCCCAGGAACACTAACAGCCAGCCGAGGGCACAGATATAGCGGTCTCGCTTTTGCTTGGATGTGTTGTACGTCAGTGGACGCATGATGAGCTCACAACGACGCACACTGACACACGCCAGGAAGTAGATGGAGGCATACATGTTGACATACTTAAGATAGAAGCAGATCATGCAGAGAGCGTGACCGAAGGGCCATTCATTGTTCAGGTAGTAGTAGATCCGCAGAGGCAGAGACAGCACCTACGGAAGGCAAAAAGTGTCAAACTGTTGTAGAAGAGGAACTACAAACAACGGCAAACATAGAAGCAAAACCCTCTTTACATGATATGCTCTTTATGGTGTCGACAGACTCAGCTGCTGCTT
This sequence comes from Naso brachycentron, assembly GCA_029874485.1. Taxonomy (NCBI): domain Eukaryota; kingdom Metazoa; phylum Chordata; class Actinopteri; order Acanthuriformes; family Acanthuridae; genus Naso; species Naso brachycentron. The sequence goes on along the minus strand of JAQFJA010000026.1, from coordinate 5,511,120 downwards.
AGACCTAATTCCTTTTCTGAAACAATTAGTCAGCTAATAGAGTAATTTGTCAACAAAAAAATAAATCAACTACAATTTTGATTCATAAAGGATTGCTTTTTACTGTTTCCTGTCTGTCTAATTGAAATTATTTCTGTAGTTGCCTGCTCAAAAAAGACTTGCTGAAGTTGGAACAGTCGGTGGTACAATAAAGGTAACATGATGGTGTTGCCCAAAACTTTAGTATTTTCATTTTTGATATTTTATTTGTTAAACTAACTCTTTATTATAAGCCATATTTTTATAAATAGAATAAAGTCAATAAATGGTTTGTAACATGTAACAATAGCACATTATTTTAATTGTATGCTGACAAAACTACATTTAAAAATGTTTATAATCATGTATTTTATTAATCTGACAATTTATTAATAAATGGTTATTTTTTTCTACATTTACAACTAAATGAATTGTCATTACAGCCAGTTATGAATGCTTCTTAGAGGAACAATGTAGTGTGTTTTAAAGCAGTTTTACCAAACATTTACATATTTAAGCCCCTCAAACTGCAATGGCTCTAATCTTGTCCCTCCTCTGGCAAGATGTGAAAAACCATTGACAATATTACTGCAAATGTTTAAAAAACTGCTGTGGTTAATATGTACCGTATGCGTGCTGCTTCATACTTATGTGTTTGACTCAGCCAAGCTGTTGGTGACTGGTCACGTGTTATTCTTTTCAGAAACTTGTGGCGAGCTAAATTTCCAGAGCAGAACAGTTTCATGGCAGACACAGGCCACACCATAACAACAACAACAACAACAACAACAACAACAACAACAATAACAGTAATAATAAGAATAATAAATGCTATTGTTTCCCTCATCTTTACTCTAGCTTAGCCCCCCCTTTGGTCATTAGAAATTTAGTAAGTAGTAAGTAAATTCTTGAAGTAAAGTGTTGGGGGTTTACCTGCAGCAGGTCTGCCCACGCCAGGTTCATCATGAACACCACAGCCTTCTTGGTTTCTCTGACATAAGCCCTGAACACCCAGAGCGCCAGCACGTTTCCCAGCAGGCCTGGTGCTAAGATCACACTATAGACCACTGCATAGACGTAGTGTTGGTAGATGCGGATATGTTCGATACTTTTACAGCTGTGGTTTGCAGAGCTCATCTTAAGCCAAGGGCTGGCTGCTCTTAACACAAACTGCCTTCAGAAGCAACAGGAAGCTTGCATCAGGACATGTGCATGTGGTGATGACGTGAAGGATGTGTTTGAGCATTCATGCTGTCCATTACAACGACGATGAGTTTGTGCTTCCTTTAAGTGTGCGTCCAGCGCTGATTAACTGCTGTGTCAGATCAGGTTCAACCCCAATCCCCAATCTCTTGACCAGTGCATGCTAAAGAGAGATAGAAGCAGGTATCTGGAGAAAAAAAAATGACATTTGTGCCACAGTTAATCAACTTCTGATGGCAGATGTGTCAAAAAGCTATCTGCTTTTAAAAGTGCTGTTTATCACATTTTGGCATCAGTTACAAAACAATTCCTCATTTTAACTCTCATGACTTCACTGATTCTCATGTGGTCAAATCCACCTCAGATTATTTGAGCCAATTTATCAGTCATATAAGTGGAATGTTTGTCGTTAACAAGTCCAGCACATTTTAGCTGTTAGGATTCCTGGTTTTTATCCTGGAGGTATGGGAACACTTACTTGTCTTTTGGTCAACATTCCTTTTGCTGCCATACACTCTTGAGCGTCCATAGCATGGTATAAACTAGACAATAACCTTGCAAATACAGCACACAGTACTCATTTCACTCCTCTCCATAAAAAATCGGAGTGTAATTGGTGTCAAAATGTTACATCAAGAAAGGAAATTTCTCAATCAGACACGTCACAGTAATAAAGCATACATACACACACACTCACACACATACACACACACTCACACACTCACACACACACACAAACTCAAACCTGTCAACCATGTCTTCAGCTTGTTATACTGTACATTGCACCTATACAGTGCATAATATAATTCAATTTTGTGTATGTGGCTGCAGCATTTGCAGTGCCATTTGCAGAGAGTATGCAAACCCACAGAGCTGATACTCCCCCGTGTAAAGTTCACCATTGAGCATCTCCACCTGCATTGCTGCCCACAACATGCTGGTGTGAAATGTCTCAAAGCAAGCATTGGTGAAACTAGCATGCTTACTGTAGAAGTCAGACCAGGCGTGTGGTTAACAGGTCCGACAAAGATACACCTCCCCCTTCAAAGCAACCTAGATTTAAGTAATAACTGTCTGGTTGTTTATTACAGCAGCACAATAATGAGAGTAGTTTTTAATGATTTAAGAAACCTTTAGGTAATTTTATACACTGGTGAACTTTTGATGTTGAATTTTATCTTAAATAGAAAATACATTTTCTGGAACTAAACTTCCAGTCTGTAGGTGTGATCGACCTACTTAGTGACTTAACATCAGTAGGTGTATGCTGGCTTTGCACAAGTTTCCCTCATGTAGAATTATACACGGTTTGAGCATGGAGACTCATCCTGTTCTGATACAGTTTTGTCTCTATTTGACTTGGACTATACTAATCCTGCCTAATTGTGGAACTGAAAAGAGGAAATAATTTTATTTCCATCTTCCACACAAATTGCAATTATACACAAGAGACTCTTGAATAGATAAAATAATTGACCATATTGTACAAGCAGGAAAATCAGGCTTGTGCTTACGGTTTGCTGCTTTTAGAAACATTTCTGTTACCCTTAAAAACTTTTACATCCTCAAATACATCAATTTATATCTCTCATTTCAAGATGACAGTTACTGCAGCATTTTAATCCTTCAGAACATCAATGTTAGGGAAGCATGACAAGCAGGAAGGAAATAATGTTACATTAAAATACTAATGATGCACATTCAACATCTGCCTTAATCTTAGAAAATCTATTTTAAACTCAGCTCTCAACAGTTGGTGCTCAATAAAAATAGCCTGCTTTGCTGCAAGTAAAAGTCCTGCATTCAAAATCATTCTTAAGTAAGTACAGAGAAAATATTAGCAAATGTGCTTAGAGAAAAATAAAAGTCAAGTTATGATAAGTATTATATGTCTAGAATGTTTATACCAATGCATCATTATGTGTTTATCTTTTTGCTGTTGCAGCTGCTGAGCTAACTGCCTCACTACAGAAATAAGTTTTTCTTTATGTGCGTGATACAACCTGATTTCAAAATTGATTAGGACCTTTAAACTCCTATAGTATGAGTTGCAGCTTAAGGTAGTTAGGTTCAGTGGTTCCCAACCTAGGGGCTAAGGCCCCTTCATAAGGTCACAAAAAGAATCTGTGGGGTCCTGAGATGATTAATTAGAAAGGAAAGAAAAAATTTGGCTGCACAAATTTCTATACATTTTGTAGACTTGTGACATGACAAAGAGCTTTATAAAGACATTTGGGAACCACTGGTGTAAAATGATACCTAATTGTAAAATTATGTTTTATATATCAATTATTCACCTTTAGATGTCTTGGATTGAAGTTTTTTTATTTCCTGCTCGCATTCCTCCACAGCAAACAGGTGAATCCACTAACGCAAGCCAGTCACTTTTGCTAGCAAACTACTGAGATACTCTTTTGAAACCATCAAAACCATGTAAAAATATCCCACCCAAAACTCTCAACAGCTTCCTTTGGTATAATTCAAGTCTTCTTTATCATTTCATTCTTGGGTTATACCACACAAAGCTGTTAAGAGTTTTGGATGGACGTCTTTAGATAGCTTTGATGTTTTCAAGTATCTTCATTATCTGCTAGCAAAAGTGAGTGGCTCGCATTTTTGAATTCACCTGTTTACCGTGGAGGAACACTAGAAGGGAAAAAAATCTTCAATTCAAGAAATCCAAGGGTGAATAATTGATATACTTAAAATAATTTGCGGTATCACTTTAATCTTCAATAATGTGGTGTTTTTTCTAAGCCCATCATATGTTTTTATTGTCAAATCTTAATCTGAAAGTAACCACTGTGACCTAAAGGACGGTCAGAGAACACAGATCTCTGCTAAGGCCAGTAATCTTCAAACACAAACGCTAAATATAATGTGACTGAATAGAGTTACAAAACTATTCACGTTTTGATGTCAAAGAGAAATTAGTTGCACGTATCCCAGAGGATTTCTCATGCTTGTAAATGTGGATTGTGATGTAGAGTAATTGTATTTCTACAGGTGGATATTTTCTGAGGACTGAACCAAAATTTCGCTGTCATAACACCAGAGTAAAAAAAAAAAAGTACAGTTGGCATCACGTGCAATTACTTGAGTAAAGTACAAGTATACATACTTCATGATTAAAGTTACCCTCCAGACATGTTTTACAGAATGTAAAAATATTAAAATAATATTGTGTTTGTCACAGTTTTCTTTCATGAAAACTTAAAACAAACTCTGAAAAGGGGCCTGAAACACATCTGCTTTTCCATTGTCATTGAGAAAGTCTGCATCTATCAATTACAGTCCTCATGCTCTGCCCACTACCGCTGCTTGACCGAGGTTGATGAGGGAAAGAGCAGCCGACATCCAAGTGGCTAACGTAAGCTTTGAGGAAACATGAAGATTCAGTCATACGTGTTTGAGCCTCAGTCTGACCCAGACTCACATAAGGAGTCTGTTTTGCACCAAATCAGCAGCTCTCAGATGTAACAGAATGGCAGTTGGTATCTTTTTTTACGTTGTTTGTTAGCTTGTAACGGGCAGTGGCTGACAAAGTGTTAGCTGTTGTGCTAATGCAAACTTTAACCATCTGCAGTGACTTTCCCCTCTGTGCAGGAGGCTTCAGGTTTCTTTGCTTGTGATTTAAATTTCTGATGAGCCAAATCTTGCTTGTCTTGGTTAAATTCAAATCTCAGATTGTAGGGAAGTGCACATACTTCGCCAACAGGGGCGGCTCCACAGCATTTTCAGGAGGGGAGCACAGGGGGTAACAACACTTAAAATTGGGGGACCACCCAAAAGAGATAAAAAACAAGAAAAAAGAAAAGTTGCCACTGACCTCTCTTTTCTCTATTTAGACCACTAAGTGGAAACAATTGCTATTCTCAGATTGTTACAGTGTATTTCTGTCTTCAGCTTTTGTAAGCTACATTGACTCTTTCACCTTGTGAGGAATGTGCATACCTTTTCATTTTTCACTGAAAACATTAAAATTCTGATGGACATGCCCCATTGTTAACAATATTCTCATCAACATCTGGCTCTTCTGTGGGTGCAATGTGTTGTGCAAAAACAACACGACATACTGCACTTTCAATTATTACATAATGTTGTATTTATTAATTTTTTTTATTATAACGCATACTTTTTAACTCTATGCAGTAAACAAGAGAATTAAAACTGAATAATCCGCACCTTGTCACGGTGAAACTGAGAAAAACAATATAATTTATTCTGAGTCAGTAACCATGACGGTTTTCGTTTCATCTTTCAGTGGCAGGTAGCAACCATCTTTGCACAATGATTGACACCACTAAGAGACAGTGACAATTGGGGAGGGCACAGGGTGCCCAATCAGATTACAGGGGGGCCACCACATAAACTCCACCCTGTTTGCAAACTTTAGTAATGTGAAACACCTCTCCAGTGACAAACTTTGCACAGACACAAGTCAGTCTAGTTAAGGTCTGAAACTTCAGTGAAGGTGAACGTAGGATAAACACATCTTTGTGGTGGAGGGGATCTTTGAGTACAGTAGTACAGTACTGTACTTTCCGCCACTGCTTCCCAGAAAAAACATGTACAAGCAAAAGAATTTTGGGTAAGTAAAGAGGGGATTTGCCTTAAGAGATTTTTGGCCTCTGACTGCCTTTTATCCCACTTCACAGCACTCAGAAACATCTCCCAGCAGACACTTAGTCCCCAGTCTTCTTTTAGCTTAACTGACCTTTGACCCTTGCGTGATATAGTGCAATCCGTGTGTCATTGCTCTCACTTTTGCACGTACAGTATGACTCTGTCAGAGGCTGTTTATATGATCTAAAAAGACTTCTTTGTAATGACCAGTAACTGTTTCCTCTATTCCATATGGCTCATGGCAGTAGTATTATGTCTACAGTAATCTATAAAAAACAGCCCATATCTACAAGGTCAAGTAGCTACATGTCATCTTATTCTGACAGAAACATGACTGTATGTTTTTGAATT
>JAQFJA010000026.1:5454246-5467403 GCA_029874485.1 Naso brachycentron | reverse complement strand
ATTTTTGTCAACACAGTAGCAGATTTTTTTTTTTTTTTGTGAAACTCTTGCGATATTTGTGTGTGTTGTCTCTTCATTGTAAGGTTGGTACAAACTTACTATGTTACTAATGATGTGACAATGATGTGTTAAAGATCTGCTTATTTTGTGGACAAAAACACATAGTCAGGCTCAGAGAAGGATCATGGTTTGGGTTAAAAAAAAAATTTTCTCAAGAGATCTTTTGCAGGTTAATGCACTATGTCCTTTGTAAGCACAGAACCCTGAGCCGATCTGGCAGGCCGAGCACGTCTCATACTTGCAAGGGTACATTTTGCATGTAAAAACTTAATCTGAAGATTGACTAATAACTTAAAATGAAGTAAAACATACAATGTTATCCACTTAAATAATGCAAAGTGGCCTAAAATGGAATATGATAAAGTACAATCACTTCCAAATTGTCCTTGAATTGAGAGCTGATGTTGTTAGTGTTTTCCAACACGTTCATGCAGATGCTGCTGGGCTGTTTAAAAGCCTGCTTTCGTCCTATACATATTGATTGGTTTCTGCTTTACACACCATTGCTCTTGCACACAGTGTGGTGAGTGTGTTTAAGTTGTCAATATGTGCCGTCACTATGCATTGGTTTAAGCTAATTGAGTCATTCTGATTTCAGATGGCTTTTACGAACACTGAGACAAACACACCCTGCTTTTACAATTAGACACTTCGAGCGAACGTCGAGCCCAACAGCATTCACAAAGACGGTAGGTCCATTAGATTAATAACATGGTAATGAACAGTTAGCAACAGGAACAGGTTAGCAGCCAGTGATTGAGCAAGGGCAGCAAGACCCTGAGGGCCAGGCAGACACTCACAGGGACGGACGGAGGAGGAGAAAAGGGTGGGGGTCACACTTCATGGATTCCTGTTTAAAAAAAGTCTGATTTCTCTGTTTTCCGTTCTGCTCGTCAGGCTATTCCGTTTATTTGTGTATATGATTTTTGGCCTAGGGGGAAATAATTTCTGACTCAGAGTGACTGTGAGAGCTTGTAAAATTACTGATGTCTTTACTAAATCAGCAGGCAGGAAAATATGGCTGGATTCGTTGTTGGTGGGTGTTGTGAAGCGATGAAAGGGGGCATCTGCCTTTTTTTTTTACCCTTCCTATTTTAATTGCCCCAGGGCAGCCCAGATGGAGACTGTGAAAAGCTCCTCTACACTGATGAAAAGTATTTTGTAAAACAGACACGTTCTGCACTCAGGTTGGCATGCAAACCACGAATACAACATTAAAAACATGAAGGGAAAAGGGGACGTGGGTTCATGTTGGATAACAGGAGGTGGTGGTGGTGGTGGTGTGTGTGTGTGTGTGTGTGTGTGTGTGTGTGTGTGTGTGAGAGAGAGAAGGGGATCAGGAGAGAGGACAACAGTGCTGTCTGTTTCTGTGAGTGACAGTGGGAGCCTGGAGAGGACACATCCAGGCGTAGACTTTTCACAATACAGTAGTTGTGCTTGGTCTATCACACACCAATACACCAGTTGTGTCCATACATGGCAAGGCTCACACAGAACTGAGGTGGAATATAAACTGGAAAACACTAAGCATGAGGACATGTGCTGAAAACAATGAGAGCTCCTCCAAGCAGCCTTTATCTTTCACTTCTCTGCAGTTTCTTACAAGTTCACAGTGACATTAGAGCGAGCCTGCTGTCATATGCAGAGCAACAGCCAAGTGCAGAAATCTGGCGTGTTTTGCTTTGTCAGAGACCTTCACAGTGTCCTTCCATTAACCTGTGTGTGTGTGTGTGTGCAAGCGCGCGCACGTGTGTGTGTGTGTGCACGAAAGAGAGAGAAGGGGGCAGAGGAAAAAAACCCCGACTTCAGTACCACTCTGCTGCATGACTCACACCTTTTACAGTGCAGTCTGACCACAGTGACACAGCTAAACAGCCCTCTGTGGTGCTGTTACCTCTGTGAAATCAAAGCTGATAGGATCATGCTTAAGATGTTCTTATGGCACCTATGGGGTTTTTTTTTAATTAAATGCAATACATCAACCGATATTGGTTTAATCTGGCGACATTCATGTTAACAAGTCCATTTTACTGTCCCACCAGAATATCAGTTTATGTTTTAAATATTGAAAGTGTCCAAAACCTGCAAGACTGTAGCGAAGAACTATAATTCTTGCTATTAATATTGATGTAACCCCTTGCTGGAAATTTCTGTAGTCGTCAGGGGTCTGTTCAGATAGCTAGCCTTGATTGCTTAGAGAACATTTTGCCATAAATCCAAGTTTTGTTTTGTTTTGTTTTCTAAGGAAAAAGTGCTTTTCATGTTCCTTTTTATTAAAACTGTCCTTTTACTCCAAGTATGACGTCTCTACGAACTGATTGGCTGTTGAAACAGCTGACCCGCCTTATGTTCTAAAACTGTCCTCGAGGGACAAAAGTGTCTGCAGGCGATACTGCCAGCCGGCTTGAGTTGAGCTGAGACGGACCAGTTTATTCCGCTGCAGCTTTTACTGGAAGCGTTTTGTCTCGTCATGAATCTTCGGTGCAAACTAGGCTTAAGAGAGAGAGCGACAGCAAACAAGATAAAACTTGAGCTGGGGCAAAAACAGGGAGGGGAAGGTGCAGCGGAGTTGCTTCAGTAGGAGTCTCATGCTACAGCTAGCTTGGTTTCCTAATTTTGCCTACCTCGGCTTTAATGTGGGGATTGAGTGTAGAGGAGAGAACACACGAGGGTTACGTTCCACAGAGGTGTGTTGAGAATGGTTCGACCAGATTTTGCTACTTGTTGGCAATGATGAACAGCTTGGCGATAACAGCTGGCTGAGAACAGGTTTAATTAGACTCAATTATTACAGTAAAGTGCTGCTATGAATAATCAAACTTGAAAGCATCATTCAGTTTGCGCGTCTTTATATTATTATTATATTGCAAGAATATGATAAATTATACATAGAAGAAAATGGCGTGCTCTCATGAGAAATGCAGCGATTGGTAGCATTCACACAATCATTGCAGTGTATTGGTAATTGCATTTTCCTAAATAAAAGAAGATGGCTGTGGCTGGATGAATATTATAAGCTATCAGCCTAAGTCCCTTGGCAATAGTCCGAAATCAGTGGAGTGGACTAAATAAAAATTAGGTGGAGATATTTGTACACTATTCTGACAATCAAACTCTTGTGAGTGTCAGCGCTGTGCAGGGAGAGAGGTCCTCATTACATTTAAATATAACATTATTTTTTATCTCTTTCCTCATCTTTTGTCTTTGTATCACAGTCTGACCTTGTGATTGTGGGTGATTCTGAGCGTAATGTATTCTGCATCCTGTCCAGTCTCTTGTGTTGAGATGATCACGTCCCCTAGTGTCTATTACAGTTACAATATTTTACCAGTAAAAATAGAGCCCACTGCTGGGATTGAAGTGAAAATATGTGACTGACAAGGCAGATGCTTTGCCGCCTAAGGCTCAGCCATCCGTCCAAAGATTTTAATCTTAGAAGAAAAGGTTGACTGCCTTCATCAGCTCTGGGTTTGTTGCCGTAAATTCAGCCACAAAGATGTAGTTTAGCATTACCAGAGTAAATAAAAATAAAAAGTGGGGAAATCTGTTCTGCATGTTAATTTAATCACTTTTGCATGAAAAGGACATTATTTCAGATTTGTCTTTAGACCAAGCTCCTTTACAAATGTGATTGGTCTCATTGATGTGTTAATGGCTCTTTGATTGGGCTGGTGTCTGCGCATGAATGCGGTGCTTGTCTCTCCCCCGTGTTGTGTTTTCACTGCTCTGACTCCAGGGTATTTTTTCTGCTCTTCTTGTTTTGTTGCGTATGTCTGCGTCATAGGCTTCAGAAACTGTCATCACAGGGTACTCTATGTTTCCCTCTACCTTCATGGTTGATTACACAACCCAAACCAATTCTTCATTCCATTGTTTTTCAGTTCTATCAGTTCAGTGTATGGAGAATTTTTATATAGTATTTATACTGACTAGAAATACACTGTCGTGTTTGTGTATGTTTTGTATTTTCATTCTGGGATTTCTTTCTTCTGCCCCCCTATTGTACATATTATTCCTGAGTTATTATAAGCTTGTCATCAGCTACACCGTGTGTGTGTGCGTAGCCAGTAAGTTCCACGGTGCTCCCCAAGCAAAATAGATGCCATCCATAATGCATAGGAGGAAGAGTCAGGGGAGAAGACTTACCCTCCACGTTTTGCTTCCCACTACAGAGCAGCAGCTTTAGCCTTGTGGCTCATTTTCTCAACTGATCAATTGCAACTCTCCCTCATCTGCTTCATTAAATGTGAGCTGCAGCACAGAGAAAGTACGACAGAAAGAAGAAGGGGCCCGACCGATATATTGGTTTGCCGATATTATCGGCCGATATTGGCCTATCGCAGATATATCGGAATCGCCATATATGTTCTCCGATAAATGCCTATATTAAAACTGTCATTTAAGGCTGAAAAAAGTTTGAACTAATGATTTAAAATGGTGTAATCACATAGTTTGTCCAGCAGAGGGTGGTCCATTATTTAATTGGTAAAAAGTGAAGTGTTTAATGGTCAGTACACTGATGTTTGGAATAAAGTGTGTTGGATTTCCTGCCTCCGTAACGCATCTTTGTGACATGTATTTGATAACTACATTCAAAATATTAATTATAGAATATAGGCCGATATATCGGATATTTGAATTTTCTTACTGTCTAATATTGGTATCGGCCCCCAAAATCCCATATCAGTCGGGCCCTAGAGAGAAACAAATATCTAAACTCTGGGGTGTTTGTTTTCCTCTTGCATGTGTGGAATATTCACACTGTCCCTAATTTTCAGCTCCCTGTGTTGTGCATGTATTTGTAAAGATGAATATGATGAGGTACTCAAATCACAGTGTCTCAATGCGCTGTCTAACATTAGCAAGTTAAATGTTGCTCAAGTTGCAAAGGCCTCTCCCCTGTATGCCCGTAATCACTGAAAGTATAATGAAACTTGGATGACAGACACACAAACATCTTTGTCTTTTAGTATTTAAAAATGCCACAATGTTTTTAGCCTAAGTGTTGCATCGGCTTTCCATCATTTTTCTTTATTTGTGTGAAGTCACATCTGGTTTTACATTCAAAGGAAGACAACTCATCTTCCCTGTGTCTCCTCACTAGTTCTGCAACACCTGCCTTGTCTCTATAAACTTACCCACTTATTCATCCAATTTATTTATCATCAGATTGATTGATAATATCTTATGCACATTAATTACTGTGACAGTGGCTCTGTCTCTCTGAAAGACAGCAAAGTTAAGTGATTAACAGCACATCAGTCAGGTCTATATGTTTGTACCACTGGTAACAGGTTTGTTCTTTCGTATCTCAGTTCGCTCAGTCACAGCCGTTCAGCAGATAAGACCTGTCTTAGTGTGAATAAATAAAAACAGCCCTCTGATGGCAGATTCTGTCTGCAGTGATGGACCAAGATGCTCTCTGTTAGGATGAAGTCATCACAGTGACTAAGGACTGTTGAAGGTCCTGCTCTTATTCTAAAGATACGATTAAATAAGGATGGGCATGTCATGCCGTGTATTCACAGGTTTTGTACAACTGGAGGACATAATTATCATGTTGGGTTTGATGATTACAATTAATGATCTGTGCTCAGCCATTTTCTCTCAATTCAAAATCATTTTTTTCTGCATCCATGGCAGGTTTAAAGACCTCTGATCATTGGTTCTACGGCCAGCCAGGCGGCCAATCAGGTGACTGCTAGGCTCACTGAGGAGGGGGACCAACAGTGAGACTAGAAGACTCTCCTACCGCACCCAAACTGCTTCACCCAACCCACTCCATCGCCGACACTATGTCTATACCCAGCAGCAGCCCAGAAAGAGAGGGCTCTAGTGGGGCTCTCCCTCAGTTAGAGTGCCCTTCCTCTCCACCAGGCATGGATCCAGATCCCCCATCGACAGGCAGTCCAGTGCTTAGCCCAGACTCATCTTCCCATGATGCAGTGCTGTCAGCACCAGCAGTCTCCCCAGCAGACTCAGAGAACCTGAGTCCTGATGAACTGGAGCTGTTGGCCAAACTGGAGGAGCAGAACAGGTGAGAGCAGTTCTCATTGTGTTTGACTGTTGGAGTCAAACAAAACAGCTTTCAGAGTTCAGCTTCAAGCAGCTATTTCGGAAGAAAATAAGTGTTTGTAATGTTCAGACTTCCTAAAAATTAGCTGAATCCCTCATCCTGCCCATCAGTAGCTTAGCAGTGTCATTTCTTTTTTTTTTTTTTCCAAAACCACAAACACAACCACATTTTAAGTCTAAGGATTTATCTGCTCTAATGTAGGATGCACTCATTAGCATGTCTAGCTAATTAGCTTATTACTACATTACTTGCTACATTACCTTCAGGGATAAGCGGTTATTTAAAAAAACAAACAAACAAAAAAAAAACACTAAACATTTATGACCAGCACATCCTCTGTATTGTATTTCCTTATTGTGTGGAAGCTAGTGCTGTTGTCACAGTTCAGGCTAACATCAGCAACTTCGCTGCGATCCTTTATTGGACATAGAAAAGTTTACAGCCCATTAAATAAATAGCTCATAAATTGCAGGGCTCCAATGTTCACTTTTTTTATTGCACCCAAGTGGTAACATTTCAAAGTGCACCTTCTCAGACAGAGTCATTTATTTATCATTATTCATTTATATCTTCATCAAATGTAGCTGTCAAGTGTAGACTGAAGAACAGCAGCTCTTGGAAGAACAGGCAGATAGGTCAAGTTTAAAGTTTGCTTAGAGGTGAAGTGCAAGACATAACGAGGGATGAAAGTAGCGTTCAAACAGTATCTAATTAATGAAATGGCCTAGTATGGAGGATTATTAGTACCTTTTGTAAAATAACGACAGTGGGACAAGTTATCATTGTGTTATTTTGAATTTTTACCGGGCACATCATGGTGTGCAAATTTTTGATTACATTAGATATTAGACATTAAATACTGTGCAGGACAACATCCACTGATTTTACAGAAATATGCTGAACACCCAGAAGTATGCTGAGTTTAAGAAGAGAGTCTGTCCTTGACATGCCATCTCAGTGCTCATATTATAGTCCCTGATTTTTAAGAGCACACAGAAATATCAGAAATTCTTGCATGTTTGTGAGGCTTAAAGTGATACTTGAACCTCTAACTTTTAGTATGAAAAGACTGAGATTGAATAAATGCATTTATCCCTATGAAAACAGTCAGAGTGAAAACAGATAATAGAAATAGTAGCAGTAGTAAAAAGTGTCAGCTGATGTTTTCTACCAGACCTTCATGAATCCAAGCAGACTGCAGCCACTTTGCTCCATTAAACAATTAAACCAAAGGTTTTACAGCCACTTTTAGGGTGTAAGTTCTCTTTAAAGCTGTGGTCACACTTACTTCTGGAGGAACAGTGTAATACTGTAATGCAGCAGTTAGACACAGACCCCTTGTTGGTTGAAACACAGTCATTGTTCAAGGTATGTATGCATCCAGTCCAGTGCGATGAGATTTGTGAAAAATTATCTCAAGCCATTGTCACTTTGGACTGGATTTAAAGGGAGTCAGTAGGATTTTACCAAAAAATAAAATATAGACATGTACAAAGGTAATGCTGCTCAATTATCACTTCTGGGCCTCTGTATATGTGTGGTGGTGACTGTGTATGGAGACACACCGCCCTCTGCCTGTATTTTGATGTTTTGGCTGACTCAGGACATGCTCGGGATGACTTAAAGAGCGATGTAGACGTGCAATAAATTTTTAAGTAACTATCGCGTGGGAGCACTGCGAAGCACAGCTACTGGATGCCGTCCAGACTGGGGTAAAATTCCAATGATGTGGATGTTTGTTTTTTCAGCCAGGGTCCTGTGTCCTGATCAGTCCTGAACCCAAGCTGTAATAGTCCACAATAACTGTAAAAGTTCACAAACTCACGAGCTAATGGCTAATTTAGCTATCGGTGGCTAAAGTTGTTAGAATGTAATTCGTCTGAATGTTTTTCTACTTTTGGTAAAGCTTTTGCTTTTTGGCACAGACTGTGGCAAGGGAAACTCGTCTCAGACGTTTATTAAGATGTCATTGGTTAATTTGTCAACCAACTTTTATTGGCCAACATGCTAACCAACGTTAGCAAACCGTACTGGCTTTCTTTCTGGCTACTTCTTCCTTCGGAAATATACTATCCCATTGCATTGGGGTATATGGGAGTAAAATGTAGGGTATATTGTACGTACACTGATATTTGCTGTGCATTTTGGGTATTTTATAGTGCACTATATAGTGAATGAAATTAACCACTGAGAATTTGAAGACCACTGCAAAATTGCAAACACACTATATAGTGCATTATTTCAGTGATAGGGAACGGTTTCGAACTCAGCTTCTTTCTCGTTTGTTCGTCTTAAGTTCTCATGATCCTCCTCCCAAAACCCCATTTCTCTCATATGTCCCCCGCACAGTGATTGCTTATCACATTTCGCAATGGGGCACCCTTCCCAACTGAACTTCAGCGTAGGCCCCTCTGGTTGCTCCCTGTTCCTCACACAGTCAGTATGCCTTTGCTTGTGATTCCACCTCAGTAAATCTTCTTTATTTTCATAGGAACCAAAGGGAATGATGAAGCCACATGCTCATTAAGATGTGCCCCCACCCAGAATCTCAACCCTCGGGTTTCTCCTCAATTCAGCCTCCACAACCCCCCCACCACACCTATTCATCCCACGACTTCCGACCCGTCCCTCTTCATCCACCTCGACTCCCTTTATCCACCGAACTCAACCCTCACCCATACATTTGAAATCTTCTATCAATTCTGATAAAACTGCTTCTAACTGTACAGTGGTGTGGTCTCAGGCAATTAAGCCCGAGACAGGATGGACTAGTTGGGTTAGCATTCTGTCCCAAAGTAATGTATTGTTCCTTTAATGCAAAAGTAAAGGTAAAGGTACTTTATTGGTCACATATACACAATGTAGAGTGAAATTTGTTCTCTAAATTTAACCCATCCCTAAGGAGCAGTGGGCAGACAAAGCGCAGTGCCCAGGGACCAACTCCAGATTTTAAGCCAGTACTTTGATCAAGGGCACTGACTGGCGATGAACCTACTGTACATGTTTTGATGGTGGTGAAAACCACAGCACCCAGAGAAAACCCATGCAGACACGGGGAGAACATGCAAACTCCACATAGAAAGGTCCTGCCCCAGCTGGGAATTGAACTCAAGACCCTCTTGCTATAAAGTGACAGACTACTGGGGTAGCGGTTAGCACGGTAGGGGTAGGTTAAAACTCCAGACATACCAAAGCAATATAAAATAATTAGTTGCAACCAAAGCCGAATATTGTATCGCCTTATGTGGTCCTGGTCATAGCCACAGAGTTGTAGGCCTACTTGAACTCACCTCAAAGATTACAGCTAATGCTATCTAGCATGTATGCTCTGCTTCTGGGTCAGAGATAACCCTCCAGACCCAGAAGGTGGAGGTAATCTACATTCATCACTATGAAAAGAAACCAAAGAACTATGAATGCAGATATAGAAAATATGTTTATGATAAACTGCCAATTAAACAGAGTGTTTCATTATATAACATTTACTGTTTCTAATCCAGAATATGTCTGATAAATCATTGAAAATGACACTGGCAGTGTCAGCTTTCAGTCTTTTGGTTTTGGAATAAGAAAGAAGCAGAAAAAAATATGAAATTATGAGTTTTAAAGCAAAGTGCTGAAGGGACTTTCCTGAACCTGAGCTGAGAGCTGGAGTTAAATAAGATCTCAGATTTTATTCACTCCATTTGACTCTTTCCAGTAAAGAAGACACCATGTTGAAAGAATACTGCAAGTGAAAACCAGCCACGTTAGTAATAACGGATTACCTCTGCTGAAGCAGTTGCATATTTGAAACAATAATAAATGTTCTCAAAACTGCAGAGTCACAACATCGGTGACAGTATTATACAAGCAAAGGACATGAAAAGAAATGCAGTTGTGTGTTGAACTGGAAAGATCAAACCATATTTATTGACAGGAATTACAAAAGAACACATCATTAAACGAATGAAATAGTCAGTCACTAGGTCAGTGTTGTTACTGAGTAGAAATGTGAAAGTGAGTTGTTGTGCGGCAACAAACAATGCGCATTCTGGATGGATCAACCAAGTGCAACCAGTCACAGTACAGTCTTTGCCATAAAACACAGGCAGCAGTTGTTTCAGGAGCTCATGCTGCTTTTAATGATATATGCCGTTTGCAAGTGTGCAAGAAAGCCAGCAGGCACAAAGTTAGCATTATGACCCATTTGTCTCAGGTTAAAAACAACAAACTGGGATTTTCCTGTTCAGGGAAGAAATGAATGACAGCACTTCCCAGTCATTTATATCTCCCAATAACAGGATAATATTTATTCAATAAACTACTCTAATCAAGTTTGCAAAACACTGTCATGGCCCCTACTATCAGTGAGAGAGATTTGTGATTTATAGGGCAATTTTGTGAGGTAATTTTCAGGAATTTCAAAACAGGCTGTTTATGAAGGATTTGATTATAAAAAATAGGTTTTAATTTTCAGATTGGCAATTTTCTTAGAAGGTGTGAAAAAACACAGCAGACGGTGACAGAAGAGACTGGACGGAAAGAAAAGGCTCTACAAGAAAATAGAGTATTCCCTGTAGCTGCCTCCTTTATCAGAGAGTGAAGACAGACGGAGATGGGGGGCAGATTTAACCTTTAACATCTAACTTTTGGGGGGAACTTTCGCCTACTTGGAACACCTAAATGGAAAAGTTTTTACCACAGCTGTAAGACCAAGCTGCATGTATGAGGGTGATGGAAAGCTACTGAATAAAATGATGTACAGCATGTCCAAGGAAAAAAAAAAAAAAAAAAAGATTTTACAGGCAGTACCTAGCCACAGGGCCATTGGTGATCTGATGGAATAAGTTCATGATACAATAAACTCATGATACAGAGAATAATGCTGCAAGCAAAATAGTAGTACTGAAAGCATATGAGGACGTTTTGCCAGCTGTGGATCAGCATGAAAGCATCAGGTCGAGGGAATACAGCAAGCACTAACAGACAGAAATGCTTACAGCACCTGTACCATGGCCAGCTCACTGTCTGCTCACAGGAGCAGTGAATTACAGTCATGTCTATATTTTTTCTATTTTTCTGTGAAGGCTTATCGAATTTCAGTCTTTTAGGCTCTCTTTCTTCATCTCTGTTTCTGATTCTTGCTTTTCCTTTTGTTGCATCGTTTTGCCTTTGACTGCAGGTGGTCAAATAATGATAACTGATGAGAATATGGACAAGAAGTACAAAGCACAGAGGAGATACAAGCATGGCTGTAAAACACCAGTTTAAAATTGAATTGTTTAAATCAATTAAAGCCTTTGACAAAAATAATTCTTAGCCCCAGATGTTTAAATTTCCAGCCATGGCAGAACAATCCCAAGTGTATGGAAAAGACGTTTTAAACTAGTCTTCCTAAAGCTTTGGGGCCCTTGAGATTTTCTCCCTCTGTCCATCTCTGTTGCTGTCTTTGTGTATCGGCAGTTTCCTGTAAAGGGGCTTAGAGCAGAGGAAGTACCCACCTATCCTGACCTTGAACCTAGCTATCTTTTGCTTTAATATTGTTGCTAACCCAGGAAAAAAGACCCTTTACTCTGAGACTAACATTGTGCTCCTTGCAGACGTTTCTTGGCCAATAATAAACCGGATGTAAGCAGTAGGTTTCCTAGTTGTTGATGTCAGCTGGGAGTCACTGTTCCTGTTCTCAGGGTAGAGCTCGCCAGGCAGGGCTGGTGGGAATTGTCACAGCGTGGGGATAAGAAGTATGTGTATGTATGTGCATGTTTGGTGTCTATTTGTTGAAAGAATAAGTGTCTTTGGGGTTATCGTAGAAACTTCTAAAAAGAGGACGTCCACACAATGTGAGGTCACGTTGTCCTTGTATCACTCACTGCAGCGCCAGCCTGCCACGGCATCCATCACATCTGAAAGGATTTGTTTTAAATTACAACAGACAAGTGAGGAAGAGGAGTGAGGGGGAGTGGGAATGTAAAAATGCTTTTCTGTTTTCAGCAACATCTTTCATAATACCCCCGGGGTATTTCTTACTCTTCAGCAGTAATATCACGTATCCAGCAAATTGGCCTCTAAGCCGAACCCACGTCAATCACAGAATAGGATGCTTATGTGTGCACATCAGAAGATAAATTTCAATTTTCCTGTGTTGGGATTTACACAAACTCCCAGAACTGCTTTCCTCAGGAATAGTCTTTTTTCATCACACAACCTGGAACTTGCTGTATGTGTGTTATGGTTGTCAACTTTGATGCAACTTTCTTTTGTTTGTGTCTTACAAATAGCAATGTTTTCAACTACTTGAAAACTGTCTCAGCAGAGAAAAACAAGTTAGAGTTATGAGCATAGAGACATGCTAAAGCCTACAGATCTCAGTGCAGCAGCTTCAACTTGTGTTTCACTTCATTCATTAAACAAGCAAGGACTCTTGAGACTAATGACAGTTTAGGACCAGGGAAGGGCATGTCTCTTCGTATATTAACGTTAAAAGTAAAGTTGGGCTTTTAGGTCAGGTTCGAGTTTGGGTTGAATGCTGCACACTGTGGAGAGCTGCTATTTCCAGACTCCAGCCATAAACTTTAGCTTAGCTTGCTTGGCTAGCTAGCACTCTTTATAGCTATAAGCAACACACATTATACAGCTAATATTACTAATAACAATGTAACATGGCCTCAACGTTTCTTGAAGGGTAACTGAAGTTTGAAACGCTCGGCTAATGTTAAAGGAGGAGTCAGTAGCAATTGTAATCACAACAGCTGTTTGCAAACACAACATTCAAACTGGGCCCCACCTCCCGGCTCAACGCGCTAGAAGTATCATATACCATATCTAACATTACACAGCAAGCTACATTGGAATAGTACATTTGTTTAATGGAGAAGTCGATAATTTAGCAAGCTAACAAGCTAACCACCAGTGTTTAGTACCTACCTGTCCATCACAAAGTAAGTTAGCCCAACTCTGCATTGCTCTTCCCAGCCTCTCTTTCAGTGCTCCAAAACAGCTGAAAGCCAAACCGAGACTCACTCTCGCTCTGGAACAAGTT
>JAQFJA010000026.1:5426798-5438895 GCA_029874485.1 Naso brachycentron | reverse complement strand
GTAAGGACCCGACTAATGTACCACAGGTCTTGGATTGGTTTTCTGAGTGTGTTTAGAGGCGCAATACGGTTAAAAAGATTGCCCCCCTAGTTAGTGAGAAAAGGGTCAAAAATGGCCGGAGTTCTCCTTTAAGGACAAAAGCAATCTTATGATTACATTGGTTGTTTCAAGGTAAATATGTGCATTTCTACCAACCTTTATGTTTTGTGTGTGTGTGTGTATTTTTCTTTACTTTCTCCTCACGTTTTTTTTATGTTATTGAAGTGTCCTTGAGCGGGGTGCTGCAACCCCAAAGAATGAGCCTGCACTGGTGAACAAGAGACAATTTATAGCACTTCCAGTGCAGTATAGGGCTTTTATACCTGCTCAGTTATAAAAGCCCTATATGGTATATGTGCAGTCAATTCTTAGAGAGCTTGGGTTGCTTCAGGAATTGTTGCTGACAATTCTATTGAGACACTGTATGTCTGTGCGCGATATGGAGTGATTCAAAAAACCTTGACTTAATTCTTCCTCATTCCTCTGACGTTGATGCTGAAGCTGCTTTTGCAGCTGTTGCTCCTGGCAACATTGTGCGTATTGATGTACTCTCAAAGGAGTTGTTACTGCCGTGCAGTCACTTTGTGGAACACGCAGTGCAGAAACAGTTTGTCCATAGTGATTTCCTATCACTTGTCCTCATGGTCTTTAAATCTCTTTTGTTTCTTGTATGAACCAAACACTAAGCAAAGCTGTCACTGACTCCAGGTTGGCTGCCCTTGTGTAAGGTCCACATTTACCACAACACCTGCATTTGATTTACCTGGTAATGATGATAATGCTAATGATAAAATAATAACAGTGGCAACAGGCATAATATGCACTAATTTTCTTTAAAAAAACAAAACAAAACAAAAACCAAACAATGTATGGACTCATATAAAATAATTAGAGATCAATTCCTCTCAATTATCAGGACAGGACGCCTCCCTCTTGTAAGAACTATGCCAGGGACACGGCAGTAAGATGACATCCATGCAGGTGAAGTGATGCTTCTGGTGTTGTAGCGCTGCTGTAATTCCAAACCGAGGCAAATCGTGCAGCCCTCAGCCAATAAGAGCCTGTGGTTGTGCATCCCTGTCTAGTGTGTGTGTCTGTTCATACAAAACAGAAATACAGCAGGATTTTATTCTCTGATCCACTGATTTGTTCTCAGTAATTCCACTTCCTCTCTTCATTCATTGCCTTGGTCGCTGGATCGCCTCTGCTCTCATACTAGTTCAGCTGGGATGAGGCGCCAGGGCTGAATCTTGCTTGCAACAGACAAAACAAGTGCTTGATGCTGTACTTTTATATGTGCAACCTGTAATGTCTCCTGCTGGTAGTCTTCAAAACAATGACAAGAAAAAGTATGATCAGTTTGATGATGTTGTGAAGTAGCGTGGGATTATGGGAATTGTGATTTCATTGTTTAACAGTTACCACTGATGATGAAGATGAAGATTTGTCTCAGGCAGAAATGTTCACAGAGCAGGTTCGTATTATTCTTATTATTCAGATTTCATTCACGTTAAGTTTAGTTACATTTGCTGACTTCCTGTTCAGTCTCTGACTAGTTTTAATGGCTTGGGATTTGAGTTTTACCTACATCAGTGGAATTCAAAGTCTTTACACTCCAGAGCCCAAATATCACTTTTTTTCATACGCTTCAGCGAACCTTCCTGCCATTATTAAAGATGTGAAGTTAAAGATTCATTAAGGCTGACAGACAGGCAAACAGCTGGACCTCTAAGGCTACACTAAGTTACATATGACAGCCCACATCATCAACCAACAATGGCAAATAGTGGGTTTGTTCCCCAATTGAGTATGATGACTCCATCATACACTTGCCAAAATATTGCTGAGGTAATTGGAAACTGGCCCTACATGAAGCTCGGAGCTTAAAGCAGTACATCTGCTCACTGCCATTGTTATAGACAGTCCTAAATGCTTGTCTGTAACAGTGACCAATCCCCAGCTGGGAGCAAGCATCAAGTATTTAGCTCACACTTAAAAGCTGACCATCCCAGCAAAGCGTTTGCAGGGCCGTCAGATGGGTTGCAGCATTTTTTTTCCCCCCTTAACCTTAACTAGCACTACCACTGCAACTTTGGTGTCCAAACAAAAACTGCTTGGACTGACACCTCATGAATAAAGTAGAGGTGACAACATATCTTGTTGATCAAGAACAACATAGTAATGCCTAGGACACTGTGAAAATGCTCAGTCTTCTTAAAACAGCCACCAGGTGCAAAGCAATGAAAAAAACAAACAAACAAACAAACAAACAAACGAAAAAGAGCATTCATGTGGCTCACAGATTATATCCCTGACCCTCATGATTAAACAGAGTATGGCACCCAATGAGAACAGACTGTTTTCGGCTGGCTGTTGAAGAGACAGCACTGCAGCTGAAGCAGCAGATAAATGTAAATTGTTCCCGTCCACACTCTGCAGCAAGCACAAGTACACATACAGATTCATATCTACACACGCACACACACAAACACACCCCCACACACATATGCTTTCAGCAGCTAAGACCATAACATCAGTCCTGTGAGACTTTGCTACAAGCTCTCTTTGCTTCCACTAGTCAAACACAGTTTGGGATTGAACTCAGTCTTTGTAGTGATTCAAACGTCACATCAATTTTAACGGCATATTTTGAAAAAGTGGTCTTTTGCTTCCACTTAAAGTTTAGGTTTGCAATTTATCTTTGATGTCATGGTGCAAAAATTCCATAATAACCTTTCACTATATTGTAATTCAGGTGGTCTAAAAGAACACTACACTTTTTCACCTCTCCTTGGCTCTGTATTCAGTCGGTGACAGGGTATTTTCAGCCAATCATGGTAATTTCAGAGGGCACGAGTTCCTGTTAGCTGCTCTGTGCTGCACTTCTTAGCAACAGATGATGTTGCTATGAGCTGACGGACTGTTGAAAACAAGTGATATACTTCATGTTCTAAAGCCGGCCTTCCGGTGTTTGCAGGCCGGCTTGAGTAAAGCTGAGACGGACGAGTTTACTCCGCTGCAACTTTCCCTGCAACCGTTTTGTCTAATGTGAATCTGTGGTGTAAACTGGACTTAAAAGAGAGAACGCCAACAAACCAAATAGAATGTGAGCTGGAGCAAAGACATGGAGGGGAGGAGCGGAGTTGCTTCTTAAGGAGTCTCATGCTACAAGTAGTTTTCAAGATTCTCATTGTTTTTCAAATTTGTGGCAGCAGCTAACCCTTTGAGTAGGCCTGTAGCTTTTGCTGGTTGGAGATGCAAGCTTGTGCACCTGAGAGTAAAACACTGCCTGAAACAAAAGATTTAGAGTCTGCCTCCTCTTATTAACCAGATTTATTCTTTTTATTTTGGCCGGAGCTGACTGCATTATACATCACAGCACTACTTTTCGTCTAGGTTAAGAAGTATGTTCTTCTAAAATATAAATAAGCTTGTTTGTGCCAGTTTAGTTGATATGTAGTGAAAGAAAGCTGCCAAAGTAAAAAAAGAGTGGAAAACTTCTCCTGAGTTGGCGGCGGAACATGAGTCACTGTGCTGACAGAAAATCTATACACCATACAGATACCTTTGCCATTTTTTCCACATTGCTATAGCAGTGCCTCTCAAACTTTCCTTTGTCCCTCATCAGGGACCAGAAGGGGAAGCAACCCATTACAAAGATCCAAATTTACTTGAGTTAAAGGATAAATTGGTAGCACATATATATATATATATATATACTGTTATGCTGCTTTTATGTTGAAAATTGTCCAGCACTTTGGTCAACGGCTGTTGTTTTAAATGTGCTTTATAAATAAATTTGATTTGATTTGAATAATTCCACACAAGTCAAACTCTTAAGGAAAGGTAAAAAAAAAATTATTAAAATGTTCTGAAAGTATCAGAACAGAGACAGAGTAGTCACTGTTCTGCATCCATCAGTATAATATTGTGGGCTACACTATGAATTTGGATTAATATTTCATATCCATTAATAGTAAACAGCATCTCATTTTGTTTCATTTCATCTTGGGCTGTAGCTGGTCAAGCTGGAGCTAATTTTAGCCTTATTTATTGTTAGGTAGTTTATTTTAACAATACATTATAGTCTAGTTTATAATAACTAAATCATATGCTTTGAAGATATGTGACAGCTTCAGAGTAAATAACTATTTTGTCAAAGTTTTGTCGTAGGTGTAAAATGTACAGAGTTTTCATCTGAAATGTTGTTGAAGTCTAAGCTAGCATGCACTGAAGGTACTTAAGTAAAGTAAAAGTACTTCAGCGTTTACAAAGTATGATACTAGAACAAATTATCAAGGATACATTCCACCACTACCTATACAAGATTAGTGGTTAAAATGGCACAGCAACACTGTGCGCTAAATACATGTTCTCAATGACTATGCTAACAAGCTAATGTTTAGCAGGTGTTATATTTACCCTATTTATCATGCTAGTTTAGATTGTGTACTTGTAGCTTTATAACATTTGCTAATTGACCCTCGCCAAGCCCCGCCCTCTGTCAAGGTTTGTTAAGGTGTTGGAGCTAGCGAGCTGCACACTAACCCAAAAAGCCTATAGATCACAGTGCAGCAGCTTAAACTTGTGTTTCATTCATAAAACAAGAAAATACTCATATCAATTTAGGACACACTCAGGACAAGTGAAGGACACACCTCCTCGTATGTTAACATTGGAAGTAAAGTTGGGTTTTATGGTCGGGTTCATGTTCAGGTTACCAATTTTGCAAACTGTGGACGCAAAGCTGTTACCCCCCAGAAACGAAAACATACTTTAATCTTCCTTTCACAAAAATATGGTCAGATAACTTTAGCTTGGCAAGGCTAAGCTAGGATAAATGGGTTTGGCTCAACTGCATGTAATTTTACTTTGAAGCAGCATACGAATGTGTCAGACAGGTCAACTTCAAAGTGCAGCACATGGACAGGAACTGTACAATTAGTGTGTTTCTTTAACCACAACTTTTTTTTTGTTTTGCTTTTTCAAGGCTCTGCCAACAAATTATTAGAGATTCCCAAAAATTTAATACAATACACATGCTATACACTTCATGCCAATCATCTGTATACAACTGTACAATATTTACAGTACATTTATACAGCTGCAGAGCAAGAAAAAATTGCAGACCTTTAAAATTAGCGCGTACTACATGTTGTATAAACCAGACTGGTCTGAAGGAATTCCAGCTGTGTCTTCTAATGTGTAATCTGTCATTTTAAATAAGTTAGTTAAAATGTGAGCTTGATGTCATTAGCAAATAAATAGAATTAAGTATGAACTGGTGGACTACTTTGAGTAGAACTAGTGGTTTGACTTAATTAAGGAAAAACACCAAATTCTTTAAATTTAGACTTAAAGTTCTCCAGTTAACAGTTTAACTTGGGATATTTCTATTTACTACAAATGTCAAGGTCGTGAAAGGTGCTGACATCTCTTCGTGATCAATTCAGGAAAAAAAAATAGAGG
This sequence comes from Naso brachycentron, assembly GCA_029874485.1. Classification (NCBI taxonomy): domain Eukaryota; kingdom Metazoa; phylum Chordata; class Actinopteri; order Acanthuriformes; family Acanthuridae; genus Naso; species Naso brachycentron. Next base: position 5,433,387 of record JAQFJA010000026.1, on the reverse strand, counting down.
ATATGTTTAAATAAACTTTATTTTAACTCTTTAATTTAGCAATAGAACTAAAGTAATAAACTTATTTTAAAAACAATCTGGAAAACCTAAGTAATGCTTTGCTTACCTGCATATGATCCAATGAATAAAACATGGATAACATTACGTATTTCTGCATTATTACCAGAGGTGGAAAGAACACTGAAAATTTTTACTCAGCTACAAGTACTGTTATGTTGCTGACATATTACTCAATTACAAGTAAAAGTAAAAATGTTTAGAAAGTACTTAATTAAAAGTACAAATTTCTCACAGCACTAGTTACTTTTTAGCCATTGATGTTGAATGAATGTCTCTTCTGTCTCTGATAAACGATATGGTGAATGAATTAATCTAACTGCAGCAATTTTAAAATGAATACACGCAGTGTTACCACAGGAAGGAGTTGTAGCAGTGGAGGTGTCACACTCATGGAAATTTTTATTGTGGTATTTTCGGATCATGGCCGGCTGTCCCTCTCGCTCTGTTCCTGTTTCACGTTGTTCAACAGGTGCTGTTGGTGTTGCTGCACCGAATAAATCTGCATCTCTGAATGAACTCCAGCTGTGTTTACCTGACCTCTACAAATGTGTGGCTGCTTCAGCAGGGCTTTTTTTCCACTCTAAATGTCAGGATTTCAACTGGCCGAATTACAATCGGATAGTTTTATTGGCTACCAGTGTGATTTAGTGCCAGTTTGTTCTCCTGCCCATCATACACCGCAGTTGTTTCCAGTCAGCAATTTTTTTTCCTTTCGTTTTTTATTTAGGCCTATGTTTTTTTACTCAGTAACAGATGTGAATTAAACTGTGGTGAAGTGCAATATTTCAAAGAAAACCTACTTAAGTAAAAGTAAAATTACAGATGTTAAAAACTACTTTAAAAAGTTCAAGCACACAAAAAAACTGCTTAATTACAATAATGTGAGTGTAATTTGTGACTTTTCACCTCTGATTATTACAAAAATAGACAAATGACTTTTTTTTTTTTTTGTTAAATTGGAGATGAGGTTGAAGTCCTGAAGTTTAGTTCAAAAATGTTTGACATGAAAACACTTTGAAAAAATGAAGTGTTTGGTATAATGTGAGTTTTGACAAAATAAAGCCTTTAAGTGTGAACAGTAGGTAACACTGTATTTGATGGGGTCTGGGCCTTTCCCTTTTTCCAGTACTACCGGGATGTGAAAGACTGGTGGCTGTTTGGCTTCTACTTCTGCTTCCCACTTGCCTGCACGGGAATCTTCTACACACTTATGTCCTGTGAAATGCTCAGCCGCAAAAAAGGCATGCGTATCGCACTCAACGACCACATGAAGCAGGTATACATGCAAATGTCTACTGTGAACATTTAGAACCACTGTAACTGTAATACTTTGAAAGACGAAGGCGCTCTGAAGCATTAAAATTTGTCTTTGTGCTCATAGCGGAGGGAAGTAGCGAAGACGGTGTTCTGCCTTGTGTTGATTTTTGCTCTCTGCTGGCTGCCCCTTCATCTCAGCCGTATTCTGAAGAAAACCGTCTATGACCAAAATGACCCCAACCGCTGTGAACTGCTCAGGTAGGCACACAGATACAGCAGACGACGTAAATGCACTGCAAATTCAATGAGAACCCATTGTTCTCTGCTTTGTGGCTTCCTGAAGTTTTTACTGTTAGCATTGTCCTTTTCCCTGCCAGCTTCCTGTTAGTGATGGATTACATTGGCATCAACATGGCCTCTCTAAACTCCTGCATCAACCCCATTGCCCTCTATTTTGTCAGCCAGAAGTTTAAAAACTGCTTCCAGGTAAGAGGGCACACACTGACCTGAAAAATACTGTGTTATGACAAGAAACAAGCTGTTTTTACACAGAAACCCCACATCAGCGCTGCTTTGAAGGCTTGCTAATAATCCGCCTTCTGCTAATTTAATGTAGTTTGCACAGAGCCGGGCAGTGTATCTTTAAGATGCTTCAGTCTGTCGTTTTACACAGCGGCCGGGTCGCAGATTAAAAGTAGACATCACTGGTGTGAGGTTTAACATCATCATCATCAGCATCAGCTTTCTCTGTCAATAAAAATGCCCGACATGCGCACCAATCAGTTAAATAGGTGATTAAACTGCATAAAAACGGTCAGAAAACGCTGACAATAATAACCTAGCACAGTCATTAAATCCATCTAGTATAAAGCAGATTCTGTTGGTTTTCTTCACGCTTAAAAATGCTCCACATGCGCCAAAGTCCCTAGGCTACGTGTTTACAGAGGGCAGTTTTTGCCGTGTACACATGTGCATTTTATGTCTAAAAAGAAAAACAGCGAGTTTTTCACAGATCAGCAGGCTGCTGCATGTACTGGACTTTTTTCTCCTTTCTTCACATTGGTGTGCTGCATCAAGTGACACTTAGCTTAAGTCCGTCTGCTCATTCTTTTATTTCTTTAACACAATCAAGTCAAACTCAATACTCAAGTTTAAGAGAAAGGTTAGCACAGGGATAAAAATCTGTTTTTTGTTTTTTCCTTAACATTATGCAATCATGTCGTCTGCGCACGTCCAACCCCAGCCACGAACGATAAAAGAAGTGATTACACTGTGTCAAAATAGTAGAAAAACTTCAACAACAATGTAAAACCGTCATAAATGTCCATTCTGTCATAATTCATTTCATTCATTTAATTCTTTGAGTTTATCTTTCCTCTCTCAAGATAAATGTCCACCCATGATCCGCCCTACCAACTCCCCCATTTACACAAGCGTCACTCGACCCCAGCTGCAAAACTTCTGATTCGGCTCTGATACTGCTTTCAAAGGCAGGTTATTGGTGGTGCAACATGGACCCCCCACTTTATGTCCGTGGTGTTTAAACAGACCAGTGAGGCGCATTAGAGGCACATTAAACCCGCACTGAACAGGCTGTGTGAAAGGGCTACAGAAAAACAAATAACTGTGTGTGTGTGTGTGTGTGTTGTCTTGCAGTCTTGCTTGTGCTGCTGGTGCTACAGAACTTCTCCCCTGGATGAGCGAGGTTCAGGAGGACGCTGGAAGGGCTCTTGCCACGGGAACGGATTAGATCGCTCCAGCTCCCGCTCCAGTCAGAAATACACAAGCTCTTCATAAACTCACACACACTCATCACACACCGTTTCTACCCTACCCTGTGTTCCCATCAGCTCCCATCATGGAGGAACGGCGCTGGGAAAGGGAAAAATGGAGCGAGGTAGAGGGTATGAGTGGAAGACTGAAACAAACTGGTGAATGAAACAACAGGACTGTACCTGTTCAGGCTGTAATACTAAATGCAATAAGTATGATGCAAGGCTGCATAAATATGTTCATACTCCAACACGTGCAGAGGATCAGAAGTTCCCCCATGGACCAAAATGGTAAATACATTTATTAAGAATGTTTATTAACCACATGTAAATTTATGTACAGGATTATCTACATGCAGATTGCAGACATATGATTATATTTAGCCTTAAGTGCTTCATGTATGAATAACAGCACTGATAAGTACTACCTGTTGAAGCTTTAATACCTCAGAAAAGATAGAGGGAAACTGTGACCCTGAGTTATTTTCCAAAAAGCCTCAAAGGTTGCGAGTCCTTTTCTTAAAATGCACGCATGTGCCTCCACATATGAACACAATCAACAGCTTATTACATGACATTTCGCTGCAAGTTGTCACTGAGCTCGTCAACACCCATGTGTCGTGGTGACATAGCAGAGTCAAATGGACCCAGCATACAGTCATGTGGATATTTGAATGCCGGACATCTTTTATCTGAAAATCATTGCTGCTTTGAGTCATATGGAGGGCAGCTGTTGTCTCAGATCGCTGACAAATACCAGATGATTTCAATCAGGCTGTGCAAAAGAGAGGTCTTTCTTATGCCTCTTCATATTGCAGTATCATTGCTGTTGTAATTAGTCTCTGTTTCCTCTGTGTATAAAGTGTTAACCTGTCTCTTACAATGTAGCTTTTATTTTTCTAAGAAAATGTCACAAAACACGTCAAGCTTATTTAATCTTCCAAAACGAGGTGTGCATTTATCATTTCCAAAGATTGCACCTCCGTCAGCTAGTGGTCATGTTAAACAGATGTTCCTGCTGTGGCTGTAAATGACTCTGAAGAATACATCAAATAGCTGTCGGAAGAATACATTTTCTAAAATTGACCCATTTAATTTGAGGAAAAAGAAACACTCGAATGAATCTTTTTAGTGGTTATGACATTTCTAAAAACACATTGTTTCCATTCGGTATAATTCAGTTCTAATTTAGTAGCTTATTTGAAGTGTAAAACCAGCATCATTTTTCACAGAGAGATGCAAGCTAAAGGAGAATACCATAATGAGGAATTAAAAATGAGATGTGCAACACAGTAAGAGAAATGTGGTTCTAATATTTCACGACTGAACTTTGAATTAGTGAGTTGCAAGGACTAGCTACAAGTACCCAGTGGTCACATACTTGTGACCAATCTTGTGATGCTGCACATCAAGAAAAAAAAATTAGCATAATTTCTGCCTCATAAAAACAAGTCAGATGTGAGGAGAAACTGCAGGTTGTGCCTCAACACTATCAAAGTGAATACATGGATTGTGTGCTTGCATAATCATGTGAGAAAATTACTACAGGCAAACCTTAAAGCTAGATAGTTTTTAGCACTGAGAGCATGTACTGATGGTAGAAACAACACACAAATCCAGAATCAATAAACTGATTTTTCCTCATCACACTAATCAGCGAAACTGTCTTTTCAAAACCAAATATGTGCTGAAAAACAGGACAAGGTGTTTGTATACACTGAAGCATCTTAAAATAGATTTGATTTGTGTCATATAACATCTAATTTGCTAAATAAAATGTATCTCTTTTGCCACTGTATTTGCAGCAGTGCCTAAATCAGCTGATCTTGGAGTTATATGACTCATTAAAGGGAAAATCTGACACATTTTATGTGGATGTCTCAATGTTTATGGTGAATGCAGACAATTGAAACAATACATTTCTTAGTGGGAGCTATACTAACAGTCAAAATCTGTTCTTCTGACACCAGTGATGTTATTGATGTTAAGAACGAACTACAGGCTACTTTACCATGGTAACCAGGAGGCTTGCTGCTGTCGCTCAGTGGGTACCAGAAGCTCACATGCAATGCATCCTGGTACATGTAAGATTTGCGAGAAAGCTCTGCAAGCAGAACTGGCCTGCACTGAGGAACTTATTTGCCTCAACTGACTACATTCACCATCAACACTTATAACTGGATGTTCCCATAAATGTGGCTAATAGTCCCTTTATCTCATAATATCTTTTGTGCCATCTTCACTGTGCTTTTAGCTAAATATCACAGCAGCTGTGTACTGGAGGTTCAGAGCAGCTATATGCTGCAAAAGGTCCACCAAGCTGAGACGTATAAACATGACAAGTAATGCGAGGTTGATAATAAAGGTAATGTGAATATTGGCCTTGGTGTTTTCAATTACATTTATACTGTACTTATTTGTTAAAGGTATGAAGTAATAAATATTATTTTATAGCACACGTGTTGTTGAGTTATTTACTGAACAAAGTTAAGCAAAGTGCATGTATTAGGAGTCATTCCTGGTCAGCAGTGAGACAGCATCATAGCTGCTGACAAAATACTATTTCCATGAGACAGTGGTGTGATTAGTTACCAGCCTACTTTTGGCATTATTATTGGTAATGAAAGCTGCTAGCTGCATTAGTCAGGATCTGGCATTGTGGCCTGTTTTGGCCTCCAGCTCATTTAGTTTTATTTGGGGTTAAAATGTAGTTTTTAAATAAAAAAAATCCATTTTGTGGGTTTTTAAAGGTCATTTTTCTAAATATACAGCAAGAGTTTTTTATTTTGAATGTGGTGGGGCCTTTTATTTTTAAAGTCAGAGGCATGACGCATGTGACCTGGTCAAAGTTTGATTGACATGTGCACTGTCAGGTGTGTGAGGATGAGAAGTATCTGCAGACAGGCACTAAATGTCCGTTCATTTCAAATGGCAGATCCACATTCATTTGACCTCGTGTGGCCTGGTTAAAGTTTGATTGACATGTGTACAGGCAGCTGTGAGGGGATCAGTCATGTATAGAGTATCTAAGTCACACCCCTCTACTTCCAGGCCATGGGACCTTAATTCAGAAAAAATATGAACGGTAGCCAGTGGAGAGGGACCCTTTTTTTTTATCCCGTTTTGCATGTGCCCTGAATTACGCATATGATGGTTTACAATTCAAAAGATAATTTTTCATGTAGAGAGTCGAATTTTGTTGTCAAACAGCAAAGAAAAACGTTTTTGTGAGACCCCTCAGTGAACTACATGTCTTGTCTTGAACAATTTACATCACTTATGCTCACATGGCCGTAGCATAGTTTCTTTCATTCCTTCAAATGGATTATAAGAGGTAAAAATCATTACGAGCGCGAGCACGTTGAGAGGTGCAGCTCAGCAAACAGAGTTAAGAGATCATTGTTTCGACATCACTTACGCGACCATTGGATGTGTAGTCTTTCTAAATACACATTTTCAAAGTCTTATACTTCAGCAGTTGTGTGATAAACTGCGACTCT
>JAQFJA010000026.1:5392151-5406134 GCA_029874485.1 Naso brachycentron | reverse complement strand
CTTCCAGCCTACAAACAAATCTGACTTATTATACTTGACAGATGTGTAGCCGACTGTACACATTTTTGCTTCCATCGATCAAGCTATATTGGTGTTCCATTTATTATTTGGAGGAGATTACAACCAGCGCAGATGGAGTGTGTGTCAAGTGTTAAATTTTCTTCTTTGCACCAGGATGTCTGGACTCTGGAGTTCACATACTGGAACATTTTCAGGCCGCTGGTGACTTGATATCTTACTCTCTGGTGGTATGTGCCACAATGGTGCTTTTGTTGTGGAAGTGGCTGGCAAGCTTAACAGTCCAGTCTGCTTAAATAAACACAACAGTGCCCAAGAAAGCATTAAAAACTGCCATTTATTTCTTACGCCAAACACGTTGGTGCTTTTCACAGGAGAAACATTGCACCGCTGGGCTGTCCTGACATAACTATTAAACCATGATTCATAAGAGACAGTGATGACAATAAAAGTACTGATATTCACCCCATATGCCCTCGGAAGTATATCCCATAGGAAGACCTTGGCAAATGATGCTACTGCTGTGTCATATCTTTAGAAACTGTACAGGCAGTTCCTTAATCTGATTTTTTTAATAATCTTAATAAAATTACAATTTGTATCACATTACACAACCAGGGCAACATGTAGACAGACTTGCACCATGTATTCCTTGAGCATGATTCTAATGACTTTTGCATTTTTAATTGAACTAAGTCATTAGTAATTTAAGCATCCAGCTACTGTTACAATGGTCAATGGCTACAAGGCTCAACAGAGTGAGCTGAAGCCTTTTTGGCTCCCTAAGTTAAATTTGGGGTTTCTCTGTTAACATTTCGTGAAAATTATGATTAAGATGAAATTTAACAAACATTTAAATATTTGACCTTTTCCGTCTCTTTACAGATATTAATACCTGAACAGAAAATTTGATTGATGACTGTGCTGCCAGTCAAATTTAAGGAAAGAAGACAAAATCCCATCAGCACCTGAAAATGTCTAATAAGACCTTTAACATAACCAGTGACCATGTTGAGCACACGGCTGCTTTGCCCCACAGAGACCTGGGCCTCTTCTCTGAGAGTCATTGCAGCGACTCATCACTGTCCCCTTCGCCTGAGTCCGTCAGTCATATTTCCAACCTGAATGACAGAGAAGCCAACAGCTCACCTGATGTCAACATGATGGATTGCTGTCTCAGCGACCATTCCTCTGTGGATAACCCCTACAACACCACCTTACCCCCAGGCAATATGCTCTGTGGTGTACACATGAACCTGAACCAAACTTATATTGCCACTCCAGTTAATGGCAGTGTTAATTTCTGGAATGAAAACTTGAGTCTAATAAGCAACCATGAGACAGGGTCAGAGAAGTACCAGACTTTTAGTAAGACCACAGAGGATGGAAGTAACAGTGAAGTGATGTCTCCAGACTCAGCTGGGAAGGAAAGCCACCTGGGCTCAAGTGAGACTTCCCGCAGAGGATCATCTGAGAATGACTGCTGCTCCTTGAGCTCAGGTGAAATGGTAATAAGGAGTAACAGTTTTTGCCGAGAGGACCGATCACTGTTGGTAGTTTCTCCCCTAGAGGATTCATCAATGTCTTTAGCTGCAAGCCATTCAGCATTGCCTGCTGAGTCTAACCTGCTGTCAACCACTCTGCTGGATGTCTGTGAAAAATCCCCAGTGAGAGTCATTGAGGAGAACACAGGCCAACCATGTCTTGGCATGACTTTTACTCAGGCAGAGCTCCCAACGGAGGAAAATGATTTGGCAACATCCAATTCTGTTTCAGCTCTGCCAAGTGAGAATGAAGGAGGTTTTTTGATGACTTTTGTCTGTGAACCATCTCCTGCAGATTGTGGAAAAGAGGCAAGTGCTGAAGTACAGCTGCTTCTTTGCGCAGGAGGATTTACACCTGAACAAGGCAAGACCTTGGTGTCCCCTCTGTCAGCTATGCAAGACACTGATAGAGATATTCATACTTCCACTCCATTGCAAAACACTGCGCACAAAATACTCAGCCTCCCCCCTTTAACAGAGTCTCCCTGCGCTGGAAATACAGGCAACACAGGACTTCACCCTGTTATACAGCAGCAAGTCTCTGTAAAGCCTAAACAGCGTTTGGTTGTAGGAGTGCCGCCTTCACGGAGCAAAGTGAAGAAAATGGAAATCAAAAAATTTCCCATGTCAGACTACAGCAGTGTAAAGTCAAAAGTTGTGACAAGAAATGTTCATCAAATGTCAGTACCAGGCCCACAGTACAAACAATCACAAGTGAATGTTTACAATAAACACACTGAGGCACATAGAGGACAAACAATCAGTCTTAGTCCTGCGAAGGTAAGGAGTAGCACAACAGTTGTCTCTTCTAGCACTAAAGCGGTCAGTAATACTCAGAAACAAGTGAATACAAGAGCTGTTAGTTCGGGTGTGAGGTTGCATTTATCTGGGCAACCTGCTGTGGATAGAGAGAGGGAGAGCAGAGCATCCCCACCTTCCCATCACGCAGCTGCAAATAAACACGCTTTAGCAGTCCAGTGTAGTAATGCCAGCTCTGAAACAGAGCTCGCAGCCTCGAGCCAAGTGGCAGACACTGCAGCACAACATGCTGGCAACAAGGCCTTCTGCCTCTCATCCTTAGAAAAATCCCCTGATAGAAGCGGTCAAACAGAGTCTAAACCGACTCCAAAGAGGGGTGAGTTAAACAAAATTGAGGTCAGGTCAAGCTCAGCGTTAGGTCAGGACAAGTCTCCTGTCCTCAGCATGCGACCTCGCTGCTCATCGGAGAGTTCATCATCAACATCGAGGCCACCCAGAGAGAAGAGAACTCCACGGTTCACAACTAGCTTTATCACTCCCTACCAGCGCCCGACCAAACCAGGGAAACTGAACCGCTCTCCTCAAAATAAACGGGCCAAACAGGATGAGGCGACAAAGGAAACTTCTGACAACTCCAGAAGAGAGGTTAAGAGGATCAGTTTGGTGGTGAGTATGGACTTATGATGTGACAAATTTAATCAACAATTAAAAATTTAGCAAAAATTCATTGCATAGTTTAAATTACTGCTGGTATTCATGTTCTGCAGCTTTATCTATAAACCAAAATAAAGGTAGAGTCAGCAGTTCTAATCTGATTAACTTTTTGTCAAATTCAGCAAATATCTCTTCACGTTCTGCGAGCTGGCGGTGTGTATGCGAAAGAAAGTTTGCACAAAGTACACAGTCTTGGGTTTACAAAATGAGCCATGAGATGGAGGGGCTAACATCTCTTTCCACACCCGGTTATAGAGTGGAAGAGAGATTTATTTTTTGCATACAGGTCAACTAAAACTACAGATAGATACTGAGCTAGCTGTGAGGTAACTTTACCTTTACCAATTGAATAACAAGCAGACTGTAGTGTAAAGCTCAGACAAATTAGCGGGACAGATGTGTCAGTGTTGCTGTCAGAACAATGCTGAATAATACACATCCTTCACAGTGACACATAAAAGTAACCAACCACACAATCAGCAAACACATTTTTTTAGAGGCTGAGGAGTCGCACTTATCGTTGATGTTACAAGTTTAAGCGGCACTGAATTCTGCAGTCGGGAGTTTACTTTTTGTCAAGGTACCTCATGCCTTTACGCCATTTTCCTTTCATGAAACAAAAAAAGTCCAAGCATTTCAGTTGGAAAAAACACTGTACTTCACTAATTCTGGCAATTGTGTAAAACTATTTCTGAGCATAATCATTGTAAAATTATTGTCAGAATAATTGTATACGTACAGTAGGTTTGTGTGTTCAGTTTATATTTCTTGAAATGCAAAAGAACTTAAAATGTAGCCCATGTGGTACTTTTATGTAAGATGGATCTGTTTAATGTTCTATATTAGCCGTGTAGAATAGCAAAGACTTTTAGCAAAAAAATAGGCCCATTCAACACCAGAAGACCAAATCCTGCATATAATGTTCAAGCAAACTTGAAGAATAAAATCACTGGCTGCAACACAGATGCACCATCATGACAATACCTTCACGATTGATTCATAATTTGTTATGATTTGAAGCTACAATAATCAAAGTTATACAAAAGTCTTTTGGTTTGGTTTAGACAGATCCAGTAGTCTTATGCTCAATACTTTAAAATTTAAAAAAGTATTGGCATAATGCTAGAAAAATACAATGATTTGTAAAGACAATGTAAGTCAGCCATGTAAGCCATCTTCCTTCAGGAGTTTCTAGTGTAGAAAATTTTAAAGTTGACCCAAGTAAGAGAGCCACCATATGTTTTCATTCTGAAACTGGCATGTCACATCTAGTACCCCATTTCTATGGGTGTACATGTTTGGCTGTTTAAATTTCAACAGTCTTTCTCCGTAATTCATGACTTATTCTGTAAGGTTTAGCCTATCATCCACAATCCCTGTGTAAGACCATCACATAGATGCCTTTACTTTCTCTGTGTGTTCAGTAGGTCACCAGATGGCCACTTCGTGCTGGCATTTTTGTACGTTCAATAGAAGTAGTGGGGTTATACTATTACCACCCTCTAAAGCCCCTAAAAATCCCGAAAATCTCCAAAAACAATGTAGTAGCAGATCCAGTACCTTTGGTAGTAATCTCGACTAGCTGAGGCGCTGTGAGCCAGACACTGTGTCACTATGCCCAGAAAAATAGTTCTTTGGTACTTGCTCCCGCAGCAACAATGTGTCTATAGCCTAGTTAACATGCAGGTCACAACACATAGATATTTGTTTTGTTTTATGAACCATCAGGGTCAAGTGTAAAGAGTTGAGGGACTGAGTCAGAAGCTTTTCTTTTTGCAGACCAGCAGACTGACAGCAGCAGGAGCATCACTGGATGAAAGTAAGAGCAGATTTCAAGGAAATCCATCTCCTAGACGAACCAAAGGAGCACTTTCACAAGCTCCAGCTGCTAGTCCTAGACCAGCCGCTCTGTCAACCAGGCAGAGGCAGGCGGCCACGGGGAGGGATGAATGTAAGACCCCCAAAGCTGTAGGGACACTGCAATCTAAGCCAAAGAGCAGTACAGGTAAGACTTAGTTTGAGAATGTGAAATACTGTGTGTTAATATATAATCTTTATTATAGACTCGAAAATGGTCCACTCTTATACACATACACACACACAACACACACAAGAAAGTGTGCTGTGTGTGTTTTTATTTGCTTAAGCTGAGCCTATGACAATACTGAGGGCATCTGGAGAAAAGTTTAAAGGTGCTATATGTAATATTAACACCAATTACAGTACACGTCTTCACTCTTACTCTCATGACTGTGCAAGTGTGGGTAAAAATTTGGACAAATTCACTTTAAATAATTTTACACAATTTTAATTGAAAGGTCACGATATAAAGTGCAGTGTTTATAATGCACAGATACTATATGGTAAAGCATTTGTGATTTTCAGTTTTCTCCTCAGGTGACCCATGTCTCACAGTTCACATTCATTAAGCTGCCATACACTCCTGTATTTTCATAGCATAGTTTAAACTAGACATAAACCCTGTACATACGTTACACAGACCTAATGTTATCTACATAGGTATTTTTCTTTGATTGGTAAAATATTACACATAGCATCTTTGAGGTCGTCCATTTGATTTTTAAAGGGGAATGTTTACTTTTAAATGTCAGTAAACAAACATTGACGGAAGGTCACAGTCTATACCCTCATAAGTCTTATGACCTTCTTTGGACTAAGCTGAGAGCTAATGATTTTCCAACTGTTATCTCTGTTGTGTAAACAAGGAAGAATTATTTAACAGAAGGGTGTACCAATAGACAAGATTAATGAGGTAGAGAGTTAAGTTGAATGTTCTTCCAGAGTTTTTCTGTGTCTCTCTCTTTTAACCTGGCTGGTGTTATGTTCAGAGTTTTGTCATGAAAATGGCTAAATTGTGAATTTTACTAATAAAATCTTCAATGTAAGGATACTCTGAGTCAATCTATGAGTGATGGCCTCAGCTGAGGGAATATGTTGTGTATGCAAACTTGATGAACCATGACGTTTCATTAGTGATGCCAACGAACAAAGCTCCTATAGTGGTACACTCTTAACACTATCTGTCTCTCCATCTATATTGGTGATGCAGAAAATCTGAGTAAAAATATTTTCATGGTTGTTCTTTCTCTTACTGAATCACTGAATATTTTTGTAGCATCCGCTTGCCATTTAGCCTTGCTGGTTATAAAAGAGGCCTTTTATAAAATAACAGATGTACATTAAGTGTTCAGTACAGTATTACTTGAAGTTAAATTTCCTTACATATGTAATGTGGTTGTCAGAGATAATAAAAGATAACATGTGCAAATAGTAACGTTAACATTTTAATTTGCAAATCTCTCACCACTTGGACTTGCCGTTGTAAACAAACATTATTTAGGTTGTAGTAAAGCAGTCTCGCCATCAGAGGGTGACATCGAGCAGGTCCTCTAATATACATACTGTCTTCTCTTGCTGAGCTCAGTCATGTTCCACAGGAACAATGTTGGACACAGATTTTACCTCTGGTCCCTCGCCTGGGTCTTTGAGATAGATAGCCTGCTCCCTCTGCCCTACTGCCCATCATAATAAGAGGAGTCCTGGGAAAGGAGGGGGACTCTTCCTCTGATGGGAAGCCATCTGTGCGAGTGGAAAAAGCAGGGGAAGGAAAGGGAGGATTTAAGCTAACCAATAGTATTGAAGTGAGAACACATTGTTTTAAACAAGCACCCTGAGCGCTGTTAAAAAAGCAATAACTATCTTTGCCCCGACTAACAAGACACTTTACAAGGATGAATTACTTTGCTGATTTGTTGTTTGTTTTTAATTGATCAAGTTTGACATGTTTTCTGAAGTGAGGAAGGGTATGTGTATAGGTATGTGGGTTTTTTTATATATATTAACTAACAATTAAGAAGGTGGTAAGTTGTTGGGGGTTGTATGTACTTTTTTAGTGTTTACATTGTTTTCTATGTTTTTAAAGGTGTTTTTGTTTGTGTGTAAACTTTTTTCTAGTTTTGCTTTCAGACAAACATCTAAAATAATCCATTATCCCACCAGTTATGAGGAGTAGATTAGTTTATTTGGACTACTTTGGCCTGCCAGGTAGCTCTGTGGACATTTTTGCTACCTATGTTTGTATTTGTGATAAATGCATTGGTTAGCTCAAGTGTGAGTATTTGTCCTTAATGAGGGGTTTCATGCTGCTGACCTCTGATGTTTATTTGTGCTCCGCTGCATCCCAGGCAATCACAGAGTGCAGGCAAGAGAGTCATCCTTTGGAACTGCCTCAACAGCTGGTATCAAGCCCCAACTGGATGGTTCCCGACCTCCTCAGACTCCCACTCGCCCCTCCCTTATGGGCCATCCCCCTACTCCTGCTACGAGACAACCACGCAAGACCCTGGGGCCAAGCAGGAGCCTTACTGAGGCCAGTGATCACACTGAGCTGAGTGAAGGTTCTGGGAATATACAAGGTGAGCCTAACAAGGATTTCCATCATTTTTAGTAATTAGATATCCTGCCAGGCTATTACATAAAGGTATATGCTCAGTTTTATGCAGGCTGTTTTTCAGGGTCAGGCCACAGTGTTCATCATGTTTTTTAAACACACATCTGGACGTGGAGGGGAGGGGCTGGTATTTGAAGTGGTGACCCACTTCATGGCTGGGGCTTGGGTGTAAACCTCCATCAGGGCAGATTAAATACCTCCACATATACCAAGATAACTGAACTTCGCATCATAAAAACAATGTTACATATTTCAGATTTCTTTATTTCAAGCCCTGTAAGAAAGTAGAATTTTCTTTGTATTAGATAACCTCGATAAACTAGCTTCAATACAGTCTAGAACCAGCAAATCGTTCAGTTTTGCTGCTGGGCTTTGAGTACCTTGGTAATGTTTTGTTTTTGTTTTTTTTTTCATACTGTAAAAAAATAAAAGAGAGGAAGCACTGTGAGATAGTGGGCTCCTTTCCTCTTAGCATCTTCAACAGCCTGCATGTCCAGGATTGGCTGAGTGGAGCTATTTTCCAAACTGCAGACCCCCCTTGAGTTGTTGTCATGGCAACGGGTTCTGTTCCACTCTAGTTCACACACAATCGTTGCCTGGAGGAAAGTGAGCAGACATACACAGCTACCGATGTTGTCTGAGGTGCAGAGGAGCAGGTTCCCTGTTTTCTTTTTAACTTAAAAACCAATGGCTGGTTACACGGGACTACGAAGCTGCACTTGGACTGAATTTCCAGCTCATGTTTTCAGCAACACCTCTTCAATGGCACAGGGCAGTGCAGCATCCAACTGTGATCTCACACTGTTGACATGCCTGCTCATTGGATCCTATCGCTTCTGTATCATCCCTTTGTTAGCTGCATTTAATCGAAAAGATAGAAAGCTTTGGAGAAGTAAGTGAGACTGGAAGTTTAAACATTACTGGGTATTTATGGCGGTGCTTAATTTAATATTTTTCTGGTTAATTTAATCGGTTTAGCTCAGAGAGCTTCAACATTTATTTTACATACTATAGATATAACCAGTCACTTTGTTTGCAAATTTGATTTTATATTTGCTCTATCTTATGGTAAATGTCATGATTAGATTAATGTCACTGTTTTTCATCTTTTTCTTTTTCTGTTTCCTTTCCTTTTACCATTATATTTGTGAATCAAAATGACAAAGAATGCTTTTATTTACTGTGTTACACCTTGCCTTACGTACCTTAAATGTTTTGTTCAGATCCCTTCAATAAATTGACTAGACTCTTACCAATTATTTTTGTAAAGTACAGTATTAAAATCATAGTGATTAAGGTTAGGGATGCACCGATCCGCCGCCCTCACCTCCGATACCTGGAAATCAGTATCTGCCAATACTGATTTCCAGTCCGATACAGTTCAGCTAGCGCTGTCTCGAAAAAATATTTTCGGCTTACCATTTGGTACCATGGTTCTAGGTGATTAATTAGGATTCTGACGCCCTTGTCCCCTACAATGGACGGGGGTTGCCCATCCGGAACAATTAAATGCAGTACTTTTTCAGTGATTTTTGCTGCTTTCACACTACGGGTTGGAATTTTCTCACTACTTTCCTTTCTCTCCGCCCAAGTTAGCTGCTTAGTACTGTCTTCTTTTTGTTTTTTCAGCTCGATGGACTCGACGTGCTCTTTGGAGTGATGTCTCTGGAGATGTTTGATTAAGCTGGTTAAAACTTGAAGTTTTATCACCACCCCTCAGAACGTTGTCTTTGCAGATTTTGCAAGCAGCATTCAAACTGGTTGGCGTAGCCAATGTGATAATATTTCCAAATAGGTGAACCTTTGGCTCGCTACATGCTGTTAGCTGCAGCCTGCACAGTGCATGTTTGCTAGTTTGGTAAGAGTCTGCCCACGTGCTGAGTGCATGACGTCACATGCTGCGCAGGCATAGAACTAGACTAAATAGATTGGCCCCTATGGATATACGATCTAGATTTTTTTTTTTCAATATCGGGGCCAATACCCAATATAAATATCGGATCGGTGCATCCCTAATTGAGATGCCAAGTGGATTCCAAGTTCTTCTAAGGAAATACATGCTATCATAAATTGTCACAGCAAGATTTGCAGTAGTTAAACAAAGCTTTTTTTTTTAATTGCTCAACAGTTTCTGGAGGAGCTGCACGTAAACAAACCCCATTCAAAAATATTGTGCTGAAAACCAGACTCATCACAACCCCAGCAAAAAACACAGGACCATGTGAGATGACATCACCACACACACACATACACACTTGCACAAATTTTGTTTAAGGTGTTAAGTTTAAAATTGGACCAGGCCTAAATTTTCTTTGTTAACTCCCATTTGCAGAGTAAATCTATGTGTGACCACATTGATTTTAACATCTATTAAGGAATGCTCACATTATGATAAGGAAACCCCTCTGTTAACTCTGATGAAGGTTGAAAGTGATTTAACCCTCCTAAAAGCTGCAATGTAGAGCTACTGTTGGTTCCTAAAATACCGTATTATGATAAGGGCTCTCTAATCTTGATTGAAATAAATTTCATAAATATTTGTGATTAAATTAAACAGTTCATTTGATCGAACCTGACATTACTTAGTTTCAACATAAAAGCTGGAGGCAGTCATGGTCACTACTAGCCAATGTTCCGTGCCACATTATGGGTCAGATCGATCCTTGCCTCGTGCCTCACCTGCATTTTTTTGCCTGTTACAGTTTTGGCTGCAGCATGCAAACCTGCTACTCCTAACAGCAAAGGAGCTTCAAATTCTGCAGTCAGTCTACTGAAAAGGCCCGCTTCTGCAAGACTTGTTCGTCAGATTTCAGGTGGACATGGTAAGAGTTTTCTCTTTGCATTACCCAACTTGAAATTTAATTGTATGCATTTGATTATGTGTAATACCTGTGTTATAACTAAATATTTTCATGACTGGTTAAGTATTTTTGTACATTTTGTTATTTTTAACAACTCAAACCACTGTATTGTTAATGTTTTTAAGTTTTCTTGTGGATCTTTGCTTTATCAGATGTGGTTTGCACAAATTTTGAATTCTATGTTATTCAATTAGCGCTCCTTTTTTCATACACTTTCACACCGGTTCCCTGTAAACAAAGTCGCTGAAGCTGTGTTTTGTGCTTTGCTGTATTGGCCTCTGTTGCTCTCTGCTGCTCACCCACACAATGCTTGATCTATATGTTTAAGCTTGACTGTGCTGTAATGACACTATGAAAGACAGGAGAACACACCAGGAACCCACAGTTTTGCAAAAACTAGATGAAAAACATGTTTTATTATATAATATCTCAGTTAGTCAGCACATTGTTTTGAGTCCTGGAACAAATATGACAGCCATTGCTGAGATAACATTTTTCACAGAGAGCTGTGCCAGCCGTACTGTTTACAGCGTAGCTCACACGATGAAGCCATGCCATGAGAACTCTGATCTCATGCCATCCCACAGGGAAAGAGTAAATATGAGGAAAAAGTAGGGGGCTGGATTAAATACCACTGGCTGCAGTTATGCTATTTGCTCCTCCCACTCCTTACTCGACCACCCTACCCCACCCCCCTCTGCATCCTGGCTCTCTTACAGCACCGCCATCATCCAGCTCGGAGATGCTGCTTCGCTCTGACGTGAGAGATTCATGTATTTTGTGAATAGCTGAGGCCGGCTTTACCAAGAGGATTAAGGGATTTTTGCTTTTTTTTTTTCCCCCTAACCTATCACATCTATCAGGCTGTGCCACAAACCACTAGCCAGCATTAACCTTCCAGCCTTCACAGCTGGGAATTAGATTTTGAGTCGGGAGACCTGCCATGCTGAACTGGGTGCCTTCACTTTTTTTTTTTAAGGCTGTTTAACGCTTGCTTCTGTTTTTTTATTGATTGATTTATTTTTGTGCCTGCCAGTGCTGCTGTCACCTTAGACATGATACACTGAGGCACACCATGCCATGTGGTTCAGACAGCGTCAGTCTGCACTTGAACACTGTTTTTTAATTAACAGTTGACAAAAAGCAGTGGCTTTTTCATTTTATGTCCGAGAGATGTTATGGTCTCCGAAGCTCTCCCTGTCCAACATCCACGTGCGGTTGACAGCAAAAGGTTTACTCCGAAACATTCAGCTGCTGTCAGGATGCAGGAAGAACACTGTGGTTTTCCAAGCAGGTCTGTCAGTGTTATTCCACTTTTTAATCCTAGTGTGACTGTTATGGGTTAGCAGGTCTATGCTAAAATATTGAAGCCAAACATATTAGCATTTGCCTTACACATAGACTTGTACACTTACTGTAGCTGTTTCTGAAATCTATTTTTACTATAGCTGTTTACCAACTGTCAAAGCAGGAGGTTCATCTTTCATTTACTTACCTTGATCACCAACACACGTGATCGTTTTTCAGAAGTTTTTCAGAACATTAATGTCAAATTCAGAAGCAGTTTTTACTTAAACAAACACCAAAAATATATGCTTTTAAATTCATTAACATTTCAGACAGTCTTGTATTGTTTTTGAGGCCACCTTTTACCTTACTGTGTGTCAGAATACACCTCGTCTTGCTCTTTAACTCATTGGGACACTCAGTGCTCCTGTTTCACCATGAGGTGTACCAAGGTTATTTTGGTTCTTGGTCTCTAGGGTGAATCATGAGAACCTTGTTGTGATTGTGGCCCAGGACTGTGGGAACAAAGTCGCTTCCTGTGGTTCCCACATTTAAAGCATTCTTATGTTTTTTAAAGCTTATCACCTAATATGGTAAATTAGTTTTACAGACAAAAAAGGCTTTCTTTATTAAAACACAAAAAGCATTATCAGAGACTATACTGATGACCCATGCAAACACTTATTTATTGTTTGTATGTTTGTTTGTTGGTTTCTTTATTCATTCATTAATTTTTGGTTGGTTGGTTTATTATTCATTTATTTGTGTCACAGAGAATTTTTGCCTGGTATTGTGGCAACAAAGCACAAGTGCTTGATTGTGAGGGGTCGAATCACCCATCATGCTTTGTGCTATGGTGTGATATCTCCTTCTAGCTGCAGAGCGCTATGCTGTGGGGTCACTAAATCACTCAGTATTTGTATGTACCTCATAACTGTTGCTGTGGTATAAAATGATTCTTTGAGTCTGAGAGGGAACAGGAAATGGAGGGCAACATCATCAGCTGTGTGTTCAGAAACTTTGAGGAAAACAACTGCAGGTCCTCTGTTGCCATGGAGAAATGGCCTTTGTGCTTACATAAAGTCAGATTCATATAGAAAGCGCAGATTTGTATGCTAATGAAAAACAAAAACCATGTGCTGGTTAAAAGATACAAAGGGGAGTAAGATTAAAAAGCCAGGGTTAAAGTTAACTCTGAGACAATCTGTTTTCTAATGTGTGAATATACATTTTCTCTTTTGTGAATGAAAATCTGAGAAATACACCATCTGCTCTCAGAAGAAATGAATGTCCTCATGAGGAATATACTGCTTTCTCTTTGGTAGTCTGAGTACTTTAAAACGGACTGAATTTCCATTGAATTTTCTTTACTGTTTAAATATCTAAATCATTGCCCACATCTCAGAGGTCTGGGCCTGGCCACCTCTTATGACCAGTTTTAATTATTTAAAAAGGTGAGAGCATGAATTTTTTATGTTTAGCAGAAGACTGTTGCATAATGTCCACTTCTAATCTTGGAAACAGCATAAGATTGTGGCTATGGGAAATAAACATATGGGGAAAAATTTCTGCCACCTGGTCTTATGTATATGGACCTGTTAAAAGTTGCATTAGTGAATCCTTCTTTGTAGTTTCCCATTAGGAAAAAAATTCAAACACCAGTAATTAAATTTACCTTCCAGTTTAATACATCTGTGAAAAGCAACTGAGGAAACTTTCTATTCCGTTCTTGAGGGGTATGATATTCACATGGTGGGTACTAAAAACTACTTGTTTTTACCAACATGCTGGCTACAGAATCATGTAGACAAATGTAATATTTTCACAACAGCAGATAGCCTGTTATGGAGCATGGCTTTACTCTGAATGTAGACGTCTTTGTGCATTTTGGCTGTGATGCAACTTGAGATTGTTTCTCTTTGTGCTCTTTGCACAACCAGCAGAGGGCATCCTAAATTAAAGAAACTCCTTAAAATTTTACAAAGTGCACCATCATCAAAATTATTGAGAGGGCTGAGCAGTACAGCTCATCCGTTTGTTTGAATCTGTGTTAGATAAAGATTTTCTATTTTAACATATTCTGCTGTGAAAGATGCAAGATCAAAGGATTTCGTCAGGATGTTGAGAAAAAAATTGGGGTTTTCTGTCTTAAATCATGTGCAACGGCTATTTCATGTATTTTTGCAGTGCAAGTGGAGCCACATGGAAAATAGTTTTGAGAAAAACAGCACATCTGGTTATGGAGCTGTGTAAATGTAACTTGTAATCTGTGTGTGTGTGTGTATACATATATATATGTATATATATATGTATGTATGTGTGTGTATGT
>JAQFJA010000026.1:5375026-5385271 GCA_029874485.1 Naso brachycentron | reverse complement strand
ATAGTTGTATGGTTAACTACATAATCCTTCTTCAGTATCAATTACTGGTTCAGGTATATTGTTTCCAATGGAGTCTGAGAGGAAGAATTACTCATTTACACATGAATTACACATTACACAAGAATTACACATTTTGTTTTCATCAACAGGTGACGTATCATTTTCATTAATTCTGTACATTGACTGTGAAGACTGTAAAGCTGGAAATGTTTGATCATCTTAAGGTAGAGGGATTGTACCCATGAAGTCAGTAGCTGCACAGCACATTGTAAGGTGAAGAGACAGAGGGGTAAGGGAATGATTTAATGTATGTTCAGATGAGTGGTGGGGGATGGTGGGAATGAAGCCCCTCCATGTATCCCCTGGGAAGGTCACTGCTTAGCTCAAGTCCTGCTCCATCAGCCTGATGTCAGACAGCTCTGTCCATTTTGTTTGCTCCACTCGAGCTGCCTTTAGTGCTTTCTTAAAGTGACCTCACCTCCCTGCTAAGGAGGCTGCTCCTATGCACACTGTAGCCTGCCCCTTTTGCTATTTTTAGGTGTAATACGGTAATGCACTCTGCAGTCACTTACCACAGCGAGTGAAGCGGCTTTTTCAGTCCTGCCTCAGATGTAGTCAGAGCAGTCTGAGAGGTGGTGCGTCCACCTGGACCACTATTTGTCCTGGAGTACAGGGTCTCCATAGCTGGGGGGGGGACTCCAGCACCCAGGCTTCAGACTGAGGCTGGATCATGGGCTGTTCTGGCAGCAGAGCGTGCCTTGGGTCTTCCTGCGCTGCAGAGAGGGTAACTGGTTTCTACATTGTTTTGCAGTGAGGAATAGATTCATATTTTAGATACAGTCGGAAAAGAAAAACTGTAATTGATTTTGTAAACTGATCAGCGAAGGGATGTTTGGCTTGTCTTACTCAGCTGTTTTGTCTTAAATAACTGAATCGCTCAGGCCATGCTATGTAATGTTTAGTGTGTCAGGTTGTGTATATGAATCAGCATAGTTAGAGAAGTGACAAATGAGAGAGAAGCAGTTTTTGGATCATCTCTGCGTCAGTGGAGCACTGCAGCTACAGCCCCCTCTTCCCTGCAAAACACAGTCAGAAAGGGAGAATTAAAGGAGTTAAGCCGGCAGACAGCGTGTGCTAAGTTTTCTGTAATTCTCCTGCCCCTATCCTTACTACTGTTTTCTGTTTTTTCTGTTAGCTGCTGTGCTGTTTATGTATTAACATTTGCTCAATATGCTGGAAGGGAAAACATTTGACTGTGTGTCAGGGTGTTGTCTACAGTGCAGAACCTTTCAAACATATTGCTTGCATTGCTCATTTGTGATGTTGTTATATTAACTGGTCGCTGTGTCAAATCAAATATGCAAA
This sequence comes from Naso brachycentron, assembly GCA_029874485.1. Lineage (NCBI taxonomy): Eukaryota > Metazoa > Chordata > Actinopteri > Acanthuriformes > Acanthuridae > Naso > Naso brachycentron. The sequence continues at coordinate 5,383,906 of JAQFJA010000026.1, read as the reverse complement.
AAATTGCGATGACATCTTCATGAGCATGTGCATGACTGTTTACTTTTTTTTTTTTTTTTTTACATTGACGTTACATTTACTTTCTCTCTCTCTCTCTCTCTCTCTCTCTCTCTCTCTTTTTCTCTGCAGCGTGATGAAGCTACAAGACAGTGCAGGGATCTCTCCCAGGAGCTGGTCAACCTGCGAGGAGAGCTGGGTAAATTATGTCACATGGTCATACAAGCTCTGTTTAAAGTTGTAAACATTAAAATACACACATTTAGTACAGATTTTGCTCTTCATGAGCTGTGAAGGCAGGTTTTTGACCTGTTGATTGTTCAGTTTTCATGACACAGCATAAGACATTTTGGATCATGTTGGTATAGTAAATGAGGACTATACATTTTAAAATATAGCGAGATTTTTTTTCATCATTTAACTGTTTACTTGGTTCACTTTTTTTGTGAACGAATGCAGAAAGTGATCTGAACCACGGTTGCTTTAACTTTCACATTTATAGTGTATGTAAGCATTATATTAAATTGAACTGAGTCAACCATCACTTGCATGTTTTCCCACAATTTGAAAGACGCTCTGCTCTACTAATTTGATAAACAATGTTAATATTATTTGTTTTGAAGTGGTGTGTGCTGTGATGGTTTGTCAAAATTGTTTATGATTAAAATTTCCATCTTTCTGAATGCCGAAGAGGTCTTCCTCTTGTTTGTTTTTGCCAACATATAGATGCTTCCTGTGTTTTTTTTCTACACTTGTTAATTGCTCTGTCCTCCGCGGTCAGTCAGGTTTGTCAAGATGTGTGTGTTTAAGCATTGCTGTATAGATTGGTGTCAGGCCATTCCCCACGGAGTGGCAAGCTGACCTCTGACCCCACACATCGGGGGCTCCCAGTGGTGGAATGCCACACCACCTGAGGCCTTGTAAAGGTGGAGGACAATAACCCATGTTTCACGTCCAGACTCAGTGCTGTCACACAGAAATCTTGCACGTGCAGGCACATGCACGCTCCAACACGCACTTACACCAGCTTTCATCTTTCTTATTAAAGGCAGCCGTAGTGTTGTAGCTCCGCCCCTCCCTCATGGCCTCGGGACTTACACATGACTGCTCTTATGTACTGAGCGCTGTTATATTTGCACTTTGACACATTCTTCACATCAGGGAGTCTGAGACCCACATTGACCTCATATGGACCTTTTTGTTATTATGAGTCGTCAAAGATGTTTGGTCCAGAGACATTCTTCTACATGTGTTTTTAGTTTATTTCCCTCTCGGCCTGTGTCAGGGCATGCATCCATAATGATTTCACTTCTCATCCAACAATTAATGACAGTCTTGGGCCACGGACAAAATTATGATCCGACCAAACCCCCTTTTTTATTGTTTGTTCCACACAAAATTACATTGAGAGCCAAAATGCGGCAAACATCAGATTAACTGGGTCCACCTTTCTTGTATGAACCATGAGGTGCTCTTGTGGGGTGGATTGGAACTAGACAGGCTCATATGACCAGGTGTCTGTTACACATAGCTGTGGAGTGCTGGGCCCTGTTTGTTGTACGTGCCAAAGCCTGATAGATCGTCCCAATGTCAGCTTGGCCTCTGTTCCTGGTTCTGCTGCCATTATTCCACTCTTGATAAAATGATTCCTCCGGCTCAGGCCCCACAGTGTTCCTTCATACTGTAGCTCAGTATTCAGCTGTGCTCTAGGGCGTCATTTTTAGTCAAACAGGAACAACATTCAATGACGTGGGCACCCAGCTTTGAGTGTTGTGTGGGTCTAATGGCGGAGCAGAATGAAATCATCACTGGCAGTGCCCAACAGCTGCTGATGATGATTGCACCAGGAAAAAACGAGCCGGCGTCAGAGCTGAGCTTCTGAACTTTTGAGGTTAAAAAGAGGATTTTGTCCTCATTTTAACATCGTTGCAGCAGCAGCAAACATTAAATGTGATGACAGATATCCAAACTTAATTTGAAAACTTCAACAAAAGCTTTAAATGTGAAAATATGACATCTGGTGCCGCACTTAAGTGCTGTCAAACAGAACTTTAATTTTAACCCTAGGAAGTTTGAAGTGATAAAGACATCAAGCACAGCCTGCGGCGCTCATGGGAAACAGGTTGAATCTTCTCATGTGTTTCACATATGTAAGCATGGCAGAGCAACATTTAGGTTCACTATTATTTGACTCCCACTGTTAAAGTTATTCAAAATTTCAAGTCATTATTACTTTTCAGTTGTCATAATCATATTTCAGAAATTCACCGCTTGACATGACGGCAGACGTTTTTGCTCTGTGCTCATCAGAGTGACCTTAACTAGTGAGGTGAAGTTGACGTGGCCTGGCAGTGCTAGCTGTTGGGTGTCAGAAGTTTTAAGTACTTTTGTGTGCAAGCACTTTAAGTGGAGACAGGCTATGGACTTTGTCACTTTCACCCACTCTAGAGCAGAAATAAACACTCGGTGATGGAGACAGTTGGGAAATCAAGAGGCTAGTTGACAGAACAAACACAAAAGCCACCAGTTGCACAAACTTAAAAATGGCAAATCACTAGCTGTGAGAAGACACCAAGACAAGCCTGATGTAAGAGAGACATGTCCTTTGTTGCTGATTTCCAGATACTGAACAAATTTCAGAGATGTGTGTTACCATATCTGGCTATAAATGACTGCAGTGTGGTTGGCAAATGCAGTCAAGTGCAAGATGAACCTCTCCTTGAAAGTCAGTTTTTCCATTCCTTTTTCAGCACATTAAGTGGCACACATTTACATAAAGGGAGAACTTTGCTAAACAAAGGTTCCTCAGTGAACTTACCACAAGCAGCTACTAAATGAATATATAAATCTGTAAAAACATATAGAGAGAGAGTTTAACATGAAACACAGTCTGCCAAGCTGCAGACACTCTCTGACCATCATACAAAGTCTCCTGTCCCTTTTTTAGCAGGATTAATCAGTTGCTGTCTTTTTTTAATTCCCAGTTTGCTCCGTCCATTCGTCTGAACGTCTGGAGAAGGAGAAGGATGAGCTGCGCGTTGCTCTGGAGGGAGCGCTACAGAAACTGAAGGAGCAGCACCAGAAGGACCTGGCTGAGCTGGAGCAGAGACTGCAGGGCCTCTACCAGGCTGAGTGGGACAAGATCCACCTCACCTACCAAGAGGAGGCTGACAAGTGCAAGCATCTCATGCAACAGCAGGTTTGTCAACAGCAACACCTTGTGTGTGTTGATGCAATTATTTATCTGTCGTTTCATTTATAAGCTCTTCTATCAACAAATCAATTTATTAGGAAGCTGTTCTCTATGAAGGCTCAGACATCAGTGGAGAGTGGGCTGATCTTTCTCAGTCTTCTCTCACTGTAATGCTTGATCTGTTCAAATGCAGTGTTTGAACTTTTCTTAGAAAACTTTAATGCATCTTAGCGGTACTTAGTGATGCCTTAAGATCAGTAATTCTCTCCTTCAGAATGACGTCTATCCTGCCTTTTTTTTTTTTTTAAGATGGTAGAACTTAAAGCTAATCATGAGGCCATGAAGCTGGAACTAGAGAGAAGCCATACAGAACAGCTGCAGAGTGTTAAACAGCAGTATGAAAAGTCACTGGAAGGTGAGTGAACAGTACTGGACCGAGTTATTAAAGCTACATCTTTTCTCTGAAGTTTCATCTTATGAGTTTATACTAAGTGGAATCAAGTTAAAGTGTTGAGTGTATTCTAGTTTATATATTTTTCCGGTCAACAAATGCATGCATGAATTGTTTTTTAGTGCATTGTCGTAGTGTAGAACTCTCTGGAAGTATCTGATGACATAATACCTGTAAACTCTCTAGAGCTCAGCAAAGTCCACAATCAGGAGCTGCAGTCTTTGGACAAAACCTTGAAAGATGCAGAGGTCACTCTATCTGTAAGCTTGACTTGTTTTTTCTTTACAGAAATTCACCAAAACAAAGCATGCCATGAATGAATCTAACTTGATAAGTGAGCCAGTGTGTAAAACTTTACTCAATGACTTTGTTGTTCTGTGTACATCCATAGGGACAGATCGAGGTGCTGACTGCTGAGAACAAAGCCCTGATTGAGAAGCTAACTGAAGAGGAGGACAGGAGGAAGGAGCTGGCAGACAGTCAGGTACTCTTATCTCTTTGCTTATAATAGCACAACACATCTCATGACTCCAGTGTGGCTTGCCTGTGAGCATAAAAGGAGGGAAAAGCATGAAACCAAAGATTACCAAAAAGAAAAGTAACCAACAAAAGCAATACTCAGTACACATCTTTTTAGGAGAACACAAGAGTTGTCTGTCAGATTAATTAACCTTTAAATATCCTTCACCAACTGAACAGGACTGGCGTTAAACTGCACTCTCTGTGTTAGCTGCCCTTCTCTCTGCACCGAGCATGCATTTTAATTTTCCTAAAGGATTGAGGAGTGAGGCTGTCACTCCTCATCAGGGTTACGTGGCTGCCACAGGGACTCAGCATTCATCCCTGACACTCAAGACAAATTAACTACCTCACATTACTACTCTGCATCAGCTATTAATAGATAAATGATATGATCAGCATTAGAAACAGCTCAATATTACATATTGACCACATGCTTCTACAAAAGCAAGGAATCTCTGTATGTCCATCTGTCCGTCCCTCGCATAGCACGGACAACATTCATCAGATTGACTTTAAACTTGGCAGGTATGTTGCTGATGACCTGATGATGTGCATGTGTGCTTTTGGTGCAAATGGACGCAGGAGTCATTTGTTATTATAAAATATCTTACCACATTATGTTGATTTGCTTCTTCTTCTGTGTGGAGTCAAGGAGCGAAAACACAAACAGCTCCGCTCTGCCACGGCAGCTCACATTGTGGTCGCAGGTGTGATTGCATCTGTACTGTTCACTGTTTGGGGAGCCACTCTGCTCTGCAGAGCTGTACAACCCTGCAGAGAGGACGGCTCTCCATGCCTCTTCTTAATGTTCACAGCTTTGCGTTATTAAAATACAAGACAGAGGATGCGCGAGATGAGAGCATGAGACAGCGCTGGAAAGCTTGAATGACAGAAATACAGCGCTATTTTTTCATTCTTTCAAAGCAGTCAGAAACCTACGATCCAATACTGCCACCCGACATGTTGATGGTGACTTTTTTGGCAGCAAAATATAAACAAAAGAGTAAATACAGCAAATGAAAGGGTTTCCTTTGGCAATGTCTGTCCCGATCACTTCAGTTTCATTTTTCCTCCTCCTCTGCATTTCTTCTTCTCATTTAACGTTATCTAATTATCTAATCTAACTGGCGGCTGCATTCATGAGGATTCAGCTGGGAGGGCTTCAGAGCTCTGCTGACTGAGTCCCGCGTGTCTTCACCTATGCCTGTGTCTGAAATCCAACTGTACATGCCACTTGCACCGAAGTCTCAGGTTCAAACTCAGCCTCTCCATGCAGAGTACACTGTGAGACAACTTGTGTGTCTGGAGAGACACAAAAAAACTTCCAAGTACAAACAGTTCACAACAAATCCAGAAATGCAGGTAACTGTCGTGTTTATTTAAGTGCATACACTTTAAATGTCGTAGGCTATGTTATTTTTTGCACCTAGTAGCACTTAGCTTTGTTGCACTGTAGCCCACTGTACAAAATACATTTTTTTTGTATACATTATTCAACCACTGTTTTATTTACTACCACAATATGTTATTTATGTATAATACTCAGCACAAAAATGTTGTATGTATTACACACATTTTAGTTTTTGGCTGGTTAAAAAAAAAAAAGTTTGGTGGGGAGAATGTTTTCATCTACCTGACATTTGGCCAGTGAGCTAAAAAGTTGATTTCTGACCGCAGGCACTGTAAAGTTACGATTGACTCTTCTTCAGCTCCATCGATAGCACAGAGGTGAAGTTGTGGAGATTCAATCTGAAAACGGTGTGCATCATTTTGCTACAGTGTGCATTGTTTCCTCGAAACACAAAACGGACACGCGCAGCGAGTAAATGAGACAAAGGGCTTTGTCAGCCTCTGCCTATGCCACTTCTCAATGCCCATGTGCAATTTCAGATTGATTAAGCAACCAATCGAGGAGAAAAAAAAATGTCTACATGTTTCCCCTCATATGGACTAAGGCACGCATGCCGAACGGGCACCGTATTAGTGTGGTTAAAACAGGGGCTTGGAGTAGTTTAAACGCTGCCTTCACCAACAACACATTTTTATTTTTATGTCATTGTGTTCGACGTTTAAACAACAAGTTTATTGTTCGGGTTGATTGTCTCACTGTGCGCAGACCAATAAATAATGTGCAAATGATGCATGATGCCCTCTTTTTGTGGATTTATGGACACATGACATGCACAAGGCTGGCTGCTCTTATTTGTGAAGTTTGTAACAGTACTGTCACATTTGTTCTATTTTTTTGTTGCTGCAGAAGGACTCCCACACCCTTTATCTGGAGCAGGAGCTAGAGAGCCTGAAAGTTGTGCTGGAAATCAAAAACAAACAGCTCCACCAGCAGGAAAAGAAGATGATGGAGATTGACCAACTGGTGAGACCTGAGGCAGATGAAAATGATTGCTGGGCATCAAGACAAGTAATGCTACTGACCTAAAGCAAAAACACATGAACCATTTAATCATTCTGAATTTTTTTTTCTTTCCAGAAAGAGAAAAATGTGAAGTTGGATGAAAGCCTTAAGAAGGCCCAGCAGGAGAATGAGGACCTCAAAGCCCGCATGGATAGACATGCTGCACTGTCGAGGTAAAAGTTCACCACATGAACTAATATGTAGTGATGGAAACCACTGTGTCAGTGTCCTTAGAAGCTGCTGAAATTTGGAATGAGCGTTTTCAGTTAAGTGCACGTTCCATCATTTTCCAAAAACTGTGGGGCATTTATCATCCAGCATTATGAGAATACTCTGTCACATTATCCACAAAGCAGGTTCTCTCAGCTGCTGCTGAGTCACTCGACACAGAGAATGCCTTTGACAGGATAGAGTGGCCTTCCCTTTTCTTTACATTTTTTGCACTGTCCAAGTTTGGCTTTGGTTCAAATATTTAAAAAATTGGTTGCATCATTACAAAATGGTGCCCTGTCCTCTGTGAATACCATTGGTATGTTGTCCAAACCCTTTTGTCTCTCCTGCTCTACCTGTCAAGACTGTCCAGTTTCACCACTTTTGTTTTGTTTTGTTTTGTTTTGTTTTGTTTTGGTAGATCCTTGGAACCATTGGCATGTGCCATATGCAGTAGCCAAAAAATAGAGGGCATTAAAAGAGAAGGTTATGATTTTAAATCTAGTTTATATGCAGATGACATTTTATTAACATTAGTAAACCTTTACACTCTGCTGCTAAGCCTTATCACTCTCAGTGCTTTCTCTAGCTATAAATAAACTGGAGTGAATATGAGACAATGCCTCTTAACTGCAACACTTTCATTACTGATTTGGGTGCTGCACCATTTATATGGAAACCCAATGAATATCTGTTTATTGTGTATCTGCAGTCAGCGAGGTTACCCTCATACACTGTTTGGGAATGGCCTATAGTAAACACTAAGAAAACTTTCGGGTTGTTCCTAAATGTCCTATTTTGTGTGTACTAGGAGACAAAATAGATGGGTATGTGCTGTAATGCTATTTAAAAAAAACCAGAACATTTAATTTCCAAAAGCAAACCTTTCTACAATGACCTGTTTTAAGGAATCATATCTTCCATTGTATCTGTCTTGTAAGTGTTGAGAAACGGATGAACGTGTTGTTGATTTGGATCTTGTTTTGATGCATTACAGACAGCTGTCAACAGAGCAAGCCGTGCTGCAGGAATCCCTTCAGAAGGAGTCCAAGATGAACAAACGTTTGTCGATGGAGAACGAGGAGCTGCTGTGGAAGCTCCATAATGGAGACCTGAGTAGTCCCCGCAAGGTGTCCCCTACCTCCACTTCTCGCTCCAACTCCTTCAGCCTCCAGTCACCCCCCAGCTCCGGCCTGTTCTCCAGCCCTGCTGTGTCACCCAGATAACGATGGGCCCCTGCTTCCAGGAAGCAGACCCTCGGTGGACTTATACCATTACAATTAAGAGCCATGTTTCTTTCCTCTGCGCTTAGCAACGCAACAGCCTGACCTTGGCTCCTTCAGGATTGGATGAACTCTGACACTGTCTGTACAGGACACTGTAGACTGTGGAAAAATAAAAAGTCGCACAGAAGCACTTAAAAAGCAAGGTCACCTTGTTCTTTGCCTTTCACGTCTGATGGGAAGAAAGGATATCTCAGGACTTCTATGAATGAAACACTATTTTTGTTACTTGTACTTGTTCGCAGAGGCTTTTCTTTTCTGAAGCTCAACACACATACACAGAGTACATGCAGTAAAGAATACACACAAGCGTGCGTATGTCAACATATATATGCAGATACATCCTACAGAGGGTTTCTGGAAGTCTCTGGAGACCACAGCCATGAGTCTTCAGAAAAGCCATGAATACAGATGAATACAGTGCATTTTATTTGTTGCCTCTTCACCATTTCACACAGCTCGCCGTTCAACAGCCATTCTGTCATGTTATGATAACATCCCTCTTTCTTGTAGGTACACCAGAGCTGTACAAGTCTCCAACTATGTTCAGAATTTCTTGAGGATACGTTTTTTTTAAAGGATGGGATTTTTTTTTACATCTCTGTTGTTAGTTAAAGTGTCATCTGTGGCCTCAAATATGTTTGTTTTGTTTTCCTCATTTGACCATGGGACCAATCCAAGTCTTTGTGCATGTGTTGGATGCTTGTTGATCACCCCTCACTGAATTCTCCCAATGCAGCTTTAAAGTCAAAGTTTTTGCAAAGAGTTGACAAGAAGAAGCTTTAAAGTACTTGTACATGTCTGAGGCACC
>JAQFJA010000026.1:5091646-5103969 GCA_029874485.1 Naso brachycentron | reverse complement strand
CTCTTTGGGCACTGAAACAATTGAAATGATGGTATTATTTCTGTTTTACTCGTGTGTTACCTCACTGTTTTGGTAGGCTACTTGCTTTTATCTCTATTACCTGTGAGGTGCTTTGTGTTTTTTTAATTAACATGAACAGTTGTGTGTGTGTTGCTTACTCTCTTACTCTTAATTAAGTAATAATATTGATAACACTCTCTTGTGTGTGTGTGCGTGTGTGTGTGTGTGTGTGTGTGTGTGTGTGTGTGTGTGTGTGTGTTAAGGACAAAGATAGCTGGTAGACAATCAACCTGCGACTAAACCATTAAAAACAAACCTGAACTGGAGAAAAAGAACGCCGCCACTGAAACACATTAGCGTTGAAAAAATGCAAAAAGAAATCCACTGAAAATAAAACATTAAGGACATTAAAAATTACTTCATTTTGTTTTGATGTTTTTTGTGTTTTCATGTGTTTTTCAATGACAATTCTCTGATCTTGTGGGAAGCAGAAACAGCCCATAAATATTTGCTATGTCACAATTTATTCTGTTTCCATCTCCCACATTGTGCATTAGCTGCTTTTCGACAGAGGCAAAAACTACCTCAAGCAAACATAAAACCTTATTTGCAAAAATGAGGAGTTTTTTTATTTGGTCATTTCCATTTACCGTTTTTAAACGGGATATTTCAAAATGTGCACCAAAATACATTTATGGAAACATGGCTAATGACTTGATTGATGACATGATTTTTTTATGTTTTCAATTGTATTTTTTTTTAGTGTCACTAGTTTTCAAGCTGCTTCTGAAAGTCAGAGAAGGATGATTGCGTATCCTGAGCACTAAACACCCACAATCCTCTATGTGCACCTTGCACACTGCCCTGCCCATGCATTCATTGCACATGACCAGAGTCTCATGCAATCATGAGATAGTAAGTGTACTGTAACCCCTTGGTCCCACCAAGCGCAGCTGAGCCGCAATCCGGCTGCGCCACAGTTTTGCTCAGTCCTCAGCATGACCTCAAGTCCTACTGGGAGCATTTCAAAAAGCGGAGCACTTCCAGCACTGCCATTTTGTCTGGATTTGTATGATTACAGGTTCACCTGAAAGTTCAAAGAGCGCCCCGTGATCTGCGTGCATAGAGAGAACAACAACGCCCCTTTGTGTCTCTCGTTCTTCGTATTATGTCCTTTTCCCATTTAAAATTTTTTTTTTTTTGCTTCAACTATGGGTAAGTAGGCTACTTATTTAAATGGTTTCTTTATTAATTATTACTATTAAACTATATTCTTTATCTGGTTAAATTTTTTTTTCTTGTTTTTACTGTAGTTAGCCTATGTCCAACTTTGTGTTTTAGATTACAGATACAGTTAATACAGTTAAAGTCCAATCATGAATGACATACATTAAAGATTTGTAGCTGGACTGACATGGCTTGGCCGCTACTTTTCGCCAAAATAGACCTGTCGCATATTTTTTGGGGAGCAGAGCGGAGGGTCGCTTTCTGGGATGCTTCTGAAAAGTGCTGCAGCACATTAGGTGGGACCACACACATTGACTAGAGTGATAGTGATCAACAGCGCCGGCGAGGCGCTGCCGGATTGCGGCACTGTCACATCACAGCACAACTGCACTTGGTGGGACCTAGCCAAAAGTACCATCCTGCCATAGGGACTACAGATGGAAATTAGCCTTTGGCTAAAGTCTGGCATGTTTAAAAGTTCTGTTCATTAATATGCATCGTCCCTATGTTAAAAAATGTATAAAATAGATAAATAAATAAATAAAAAACTACGGCTGAGCGTGGCAGTCATATGGAGTGGCAGAGAGAATGTGACCACATTACCAGCTGTACCCACAGCAGCTTCTACAGCTAAACAAAGCACAAAGAGAAAGACCAAACTGGAGAAGGCAACAAGCAAAAACAAGTTGAATAGCATGAGAACTAAAACCAGAGTTAACATTGGCGTGGCTTTTCAACGATGGCTAAGGCTATTGGCCTGAAAAATGATGTTTGTTTTTTTACCTTCGTAATGATAGTGTACAGTGTTTTCATACGGCTGAATGAGATAGTTGAAAAAGTTGAAAGCGACGTGCCAAGGTCCTCTCTCTGCTCAGTGACAGTGGTTTTTGAATGAGCTGCAATGGGAGCGGGTGGGTTCAGATGGAGTGCTAAGGGGATGTCACTTTTCAAATCTTGATAGCTTTGCAGAATTACCAACCTAAACTTTAACTCATTTTTTATCCACAAGGTCTTATTTAAAAATCTTTTGTTTCATTTTTTATTTTTTCTGTTCAGGTTTAGCTTAATAATGCCATTTATAGTCAGGACTCTATCCTCAAAAGGACACAGCCTCCCTTAGTTTGTTTAATAAACAGCCATAAACAAGGAGGAGACTGTGTGTGTCACAGACTTAGTAAAAATACTAATTGAGGAGCGTTTTCTGATGCTGTACATGTGCTCAAAGAATGTTTTCTAACTTGACCTGGCATTGTCACAATTATAGTGATGCAGGATGGGTGGGGACATGCAGATACATGGAGGTAGGCTTGTAATGTGAAGTAGCTTTAATTTGCCTAAACAGGCTTGCAGAAAGATGAACAGGCAGGCAAACAAGTAGATCAAACTGGCATGAAAACAAGCAGGAACTAGAAGCAGAGACACAAGGAACACAAGGGAATCAAAACAGAACGAAAAGACAAGTGAAAGCGGGAAACGACCTGAAGTAAGCACAGTAGAAGCTAATTAACTAATCCAAAGGGTGACACAGAAAAACAGCAGAAATAAAACAAAAACAGGAAATAAAACAAGTTCATGACGAAGGACCATTAATATGAAACAGGAAGTAACTAAACCATGGCAGACACAGCCTATCTGACTTGTGCAGAAAACTGAAATCATTCAGAATTTTAAAACACAATATGCTGTTTACGTAACCTCTAAAAGCATCACATTCTGAATGTCATATCTGGAATAATGTTGTAAAAAGTCTGTGCATGTAAATGTGATCAGCGTGAGCTCCACAAATTAAATGCAGCACAATGTTTCAGACTGCAGTTCTTTCTCACTGTCGCTGCTGCTGTTTTATGTTGCTCTCTGAGGTTTACTTTTGTTTTCTAATCCTTACCCTCTCTGCTGCCCATAGTTGTGCAATAAATGTTTCCCCTGATGTCTTTCCAAATGAATTCCTACATCACCTTGTTGAATTTAGAAGGGAGATTATGCCACGCACTGTAATGACAATTTTCAGGGGATGCAATGTTGCGGTAAATTACAGCAGTGAAACGCATTTGAATGTCCTGTGAAAAGGCTTTAACCAGATTTTGATGTTTGTTGCTCGAAAGGATGTTTGTGCACAGTGGTGCTAAGCCAAATGCATTTTTCAGATGTCAAAAAACAACATGGGGATCTCCGCTCTGTTGTTTTGCTGATTGAGTCTGGTGCCAGTCCTGCTTGTGTGTTTTATAAATGCATAAATGCTTACACTCCCTTTATCAATGTAAATTTGCTGGTTCATTATAATTTGCCAACCACTGTGCCATGCTTAAGGAAATATTTGCTTCCAGATTAAAGGGGCTTACGGGGATTTCTTTAGCAGTCTTTCTGTTTGAGATCTGAATTCCTCCTCCTCTTTTTTGGTTAGGAGATAAATTGTTTCTCTCTTTTGTTTCCAAAAATCTCAGGACATCTGGTGTATTTTTAGGAGGGGACTCCAGTGGGCGTCGATTAACTCATTTACAAGGATGGTGCCATATCAATATTTTATTGTGATGAAGTAAATCGGTCATAGAAAGTAAATTCTTTGCTGCATTTGAAACTGAAGCCCCTTTTGTGGTGGAAACAACATAGAGTGTTAATTTAAGCTTTAGATGATTCATCAATTAATCCTACTGGTCACAGCTGTGACCACAATGTCACATCAAGTTTGTAAAGCTCTAAAACGGTTATTTATTGTATAATTATTTTATGACTTGCGACACAACATCAGAAACAATAATGCTGTACTTGAAGTAAATACAAACTTGATTTCATGTGCAACACATTAACTCAATATAATTAATAATTAAGATATGTGCATTCAGTGGTGAACTGTGGCTATCAGGGCTGCGGCTTTAGCTCAGCAAAACCTTTGCTACATGCATGCAACAACAACAACAACAACAACAAAACAAAAAACAAACAACAAAAAAGCAGCAGCAGGGCAAAAAGATGTTGTGAATAATGAGTGACTGTCTCTTAACCACACTGCTCTTAAAGTTCCCCATTTCTGTTCACATCAAGCAGTTCAGTTACACAACTAGATAAGTATTCTGTCTATGTAGCAACGACACATGATCACTGTCTACAGTGTGTCGATGCGAAGCATATCTGCTGCTATGAGTGAGCAAGCTCTAACCTTTTCTCTGCCTAGAGACAACAGGAACAAAAAATGAATTAGATAACTCTATTTCCATGGATTTATGACTTTAACTCTTTAATATCTAAAGCAAACTTGGCAGAAAATAATTACGAAATGAATGTAATTATATGTAGAATTGAAAAGGCAGGTATGTTTGGCCTTCTCTAAAGGCCTATAACACCCTAAGGGTTCCCCACTGCTACACATAAAGGCCTACATAATAATATGTCAGGGGGATTGTGCTGCTATGCTCTAACATCATGGTTTATTTGTTTTGTCTTCTTTTATTTGATTCAAGAGCATGATCCCTCACCTGCTTCCCATCTTGGTAACTGTGTGAGAATTGAAACTAATGGGCAGTAATGTCAATTGCTCTCTGAATATCTCTCACAGTACGTTACTTTGCTGGGTCAAATGTGTTGACGAAAAAGTTCAGTTCAGTTCAGATTTTATTTTCCCTTGATGTTGGGGTAGCCGGTTTATCTTTGGTGTCACTTGTTAAAATTTCCACAATATCCTTTCAGCATATTGTATTTCAGTTGGTCTGAAAGAGCAGTAGACTTCTTCAGCTCTCCTTGGCTCTGTATTCACACCATGATGGGCAGTTTCGGCTAATCACAGCTTTTTCAGCGAGCACGTTTTCCTATTGGCTGCTCTAAGCTGTTCTTCTTAGCAACAGGTGAGCTACGAGCTGATTGGCTGTTGAAACAAGTGATGTGCCTTACATTGGGTCTGCTCGTTTTGGGGCTGCTGATAGGGCTGTGACCCACTGGCTGGGTGGAGTTTGCACTCGATTTATACCAGGCTTTTCCCGGCGGGAGGCTCCTGACCTGCCCGCTCAGAGCCAGCGGCGACAACTGGCAGGCACGCGGTTGCAAACAAACAAATAAGACCTTGCGGAGCCATACGACCAACCAAACTGATAAGCAGTCAGTTTAGTTAGCAAATGTATAAAACTAAGCATTTAGCTAATTTAGCATTTAGCTTAACTAAGCATCAGATTCAGATTCAGAAGAACACACAAAAAGCAACCTGGATATTCACGCTTAATGTGATTTGTGTATCTGGGTAGTTTAAAAACGTGTAAGTTATTGGGCATGTCCTCACCTGTTGACATAGAACATTACTGACGTAGTCTCATATTGATTTCTGAATTTATTCTGTGTTCTCTGAGCTGATTTATTACATGACGAAATTGACTAGGCCTATTATAATTTGTCATGGAATTCCATGTTACCAAACTGATCTGTCATGTCGGGGGTGGGTTTGTGTTGCAATTACGATTACCGTAGTACACTCCGCCCGTCACGTGAGCGGGAGGGTACCGGGAGCTCCAAAATGAGCAGACCCATTCTAAAATGGTTTGAGTCGAGCTGAGATGGACCAGTTTACTCCACTGCATCTTTCCCTGCAACTACGTCATCTCCTTGTGAATCTTTAATGTAAACTGGACTTAAAGAGAGTGTCAACAAACAAAAATAAAACGCGAGCTGGAGCAACAACAGGAAGAGGAGGGTGCTTCTTAAGAAGCCTCATGCTACAGCTAGCTTGATTTCTAAATGTTGTCTATACCTAGCTTTAAGAGGTATTGATGTGAAGAAGTGGTGAAAAATGCAAATGCAACATACAGGAGGATATAGCACATCACAACAGCAAGCAATGAAAGGAAAAAGAAAATGTAACTGTTTGGTAAAACAATCAAACCATTGGAATGGTTGCAATGCCACAGTGCTGCAGAATAGTGCAGTTAAAGGCGTATTGATGCCCAAGGACAGTTTTCTGTCTGGTACGCAAAGGCTGATTTTGCAGCAGCTGACGAAACACATTTCAGGTTTTTGTCTGGCTGCAAAACAGTTATGTGCACACTCGTACATCATGTATAGTGTATTATGGTGTAGCCTTGTCTGGTACTCAGTTAAAGCAGTGTGTCCAAGGTTAGCTCGGTAGAAGAGGAATTCTTTGTATCTGCTCACTGCTGAAACTCACCAGCATACAATAAACACAATATGAAAGGCTTTGTAAGGTAAGGCACTAATGTTGACTAGCATGAAAAAAAAACATGAAAGTCTGGTTTTGAATTGAGGTTTTGGGGCTTAACAAATCTAGCAGAGTGTGAGTGTTTCCATCCCTCCTGCCTCCACAGCGACTAAGCAGAGGCCTGACTTGTTTCCTCTGAGCTGTCTGTGTGGGATGTTTGAAGGCTGAACACTTGTTGTGTTTCATAATCAGATTTTGATCCTCTTCCTTTCATTTCACTCTCTGTCGGTCACTGACAAGTTTCCAGCAAACAAAGCTCGTTTTGCGTCTGGCTTGTAGTTTTCTCCGGAGTAATTAGCACCCCAGATGAATGCATTAACACTTAAAAGATTATCACTTCAGAACTTCATTCAAGCCATTCATCCATGTGAGTGCTGGTAGAGAACAACAGCACCCCTGAGAAATGCTACTTACTCAGTGTTTGCTCTAACACATTCACTTGCAGTTTAGAATTTTCACATCTGAGATGAGCTTTCACCCTGTTATGTTCTCTCCATGTGTCATGTTTTGGAACATATATTATTTTGCATTTCTACATTTTGCACTTTGTAAATGCTGTACAAGTCTAGAAATAAAGGGCTAAAAGACATGATTAGAGCAGGCACAAAGAAAAAGTACAAAGAATATAAGACTGTATGATCATGAAAGCAGGCAGGAGCAGCTGATGTGCTGTCAGAGGAGGTTACATTTGCAGATATATGTGTTGCAAAGAGGATGAATATTGTTCACTCTATCTGGATGGTATGTTCACTTAACACGCCTCGCGCAGAAGGGAAAATGACGAGCGATTTTATAAATTTTAAATAAGCTTTCCAAATTCTTGTCTGAGCTCATTCTTCTTCTTTGTTTCCTGGCATCCTTTGTGGTCGTCAGTGCGATCAGGGATTCCTCCAGTTTACACTTAAAACAGCATTACACTGATTCATTCCCTGTCATCTTCTGAAGTCGGGCTTTGCGAGCTGTCTTCTTCTTTGCACTCGCTGTTTAACTTGTTGCCGTTTCCTCGCGTTTCTTTTGTTTCTCAGACAGCTGCCTCCTCTGCCTTCACAGACTCCAAAGCTCACTGCTCTGTATCTTTACTCTGATAACTCTCCCAGTTTTACGGAGTGTTTCTTAGTTGATCTGTCAAGCGCTGTAGCACAAACACAGCATAAATCAATTCCTGCTCCGTCGGTTTTTTTTAAGCAGCCTCCGGCTATTTCAGTTAGTTCCCGCTGATCTCTTTCCTCTTCAGCTGCCTGGCCCACGTGCCCTCCTGACCAAGCAACACCTCCCTCCTCAGTGACAGCCACGATAACCTGTGAGCTGCCGTTTGGAGCCTGTTGCTGAACTGCTGGGTCCTACATTTTTTATTTCTGTCTGTAAAGGTTACTTTCTGCCAGCCACGAAGAGCCCAGTTAGAGCTTTCTCTTCCTCCACCATTGCTTTTTAACTGCTGCTGGTGAAAAGCTCCACATCTTCATGTTCCACATCAAAGTGTGTTGGCGTGCTATTTCTCCCCGAGGCCATCCTTCCTTTCACAAAATTAAAACTTCCCTGCTGAAAATAATATGCTAATTTCGTCGAACTTACCAAACTCTGGTCCATCACGCACGCAACATGCACACGTGAGTGTTTTGAGTCGCTCTTGAGTCACACTGAAGCCCTCACGCTGCACTCTGCTGCTGTGTAATGAACCTGTCATTGACGTCCTTCAACCCTCCCGGGTTCAGCCAGACAATTTCTAACACACACACTCATAGTCCATTTGATCTCATGACAAGGGCAAGTCATCTTCACGTAATCTTGCAGTACAATTATGTGGCGGTATGTCAGAGAACATCTCACATACTGTGAATCATTGTAAAGTTAAACAGCTAATGTAACTCACACTTGATTATTAAAACAGCAGGGCACTGGCCTTTCTAATCTTTTATTAAAGTCAGCTTGTATTAATTAAGAAGAAAGGTGGGATTTGCTCTAATTTCAATAATGGGCGCACACGCACGCACAAGCACAGAGAGGGTAGAGTGTAATATAATAAGTGCAATATAACTTTTGATATTAACCTCTAACATAGTGAGGTCAGGCTGAGTAAAGCAACACCACAAAGCACCAGAGCCTGGAGCTGCAGGTCTGACACCGGGGACAAAACTCCGACATGATAGTTTAACGCTGCTTTTCAATCCGCTGAAAGTTCTTTGTCCTGTAAAGACTCTGCAGCTGCATGCTCACAATTAAAGCAGCAGTCATCCCTCCTGCACCCTCACTGTTTCGCTCCATCTCTTTCTCCCCATCTCTCACACTCTTTGTTTCTCTCTCTATCTCACACTGTGCAGCCATCTGTTTCAAGAACTTCAGAAACAGTGTATCCCCTCGCTGCCTCTCTTTCATAAGTTCACTTCGGCTCAGTACATTGCTCTTTTATGTCTTTAAAAGCCTGACATCAAAAAGGAATGAATCTCAGCTGTCGTTAGTGTTTAGGCACTTGGTGAAATGGCAATGGCAAATATTCCTCCTTTAACATTTGTTTCTGTCTTAGAGCGAGCTGTGCCGAATTAAGGCGATGCATGGGCGTGATGCGCTGCGAGCATGAAAGATAGACTGAGGGTGAATGAGTGGGAGTGTATTCATCTTAAACCACGGGATCTGCTTAGAGATGCATATTGAATTAATAGAGCTGGGAGGCTTGATTTGGAGTGGAGTGCTCAAACAGTGATTGTTGTGACCTCTCTCATCTCTGTGCAACCTGCCTCCACTCTGGACGGGCTGAGGGCTTTTTATCCACATCCTCGAAGCACAACCCTGGGTTAGCAACAAGAGCTCTGTGTGTGTGTGTGTGTGTGTGATGGTCAGTGTTTGTGTGTCCTGTCTCTTGCTTTGTGTGCTGGGAATAAATCCATTATTGGAATAGCCTTTCACTTCTGAGTGGTAGGATTCCTCTGAGTCCGAAGTTGTATGTACTGTATGTGTATTTTGTCTGCGAGGCGAGCGTTTGATTGGGGTGTCAGGTCTCTCTCACCCGTGACGGAGTTTTGGCGAGAGGTGTGCGATGAGTCTCGCGGCTCTGGCACTGCTTGACTCCAGCTGCCTTTGAATGCAGCTTCAAAGCCTGCCTCGCTGAATGTTTCTCTCCACACGTTCTGGCACTATTCTCCGACCCCCTCCTCCTCCGCCTCCTCTCCTCCAGCTCTCTGCTGTGTTTTTCCAGTTCACTTTTGCCCTCGCGTCCTTCCTCGCTTCACCTCACCGTGTCCTCGAGTCTGCTGTACAGCGTTTCCTCTGACAGCGCCTGTTTGCCGGTCTGAGAAAGAGCGCCGCTCAACTTTGACCTCGGCAAGGACCGCAGCGCCAGAGATCAATGGAGTCAATGGTGAAAGACAGAAATATGGAGGTGGAGGAAGCAGTCTGACATATTCTGTATCAAGACAGAGCAGCAGTATTGGTCTGTGTGCATGACCACTGCTTCCTGTCATATATTAAGATGTAAGAGCTGTCGTCCTTGCATTTTGGATATATCTTATTATTGCATATTGTGTATATGAATATCTAAAGATTTATTTTGATTTCAAAGATTCTTCTCTAAAACACCACTGAGACCACCGGCCCATAGCTGCATAATGAAAGAAACACGTGAACAATCCCGTTGTTTCCAAATTTCACCATGAAATGTATAATGCATAGGAAAGCAGCATTAGTAAAAGAAAAGTACCACGTGCATACCTGAAAACTTTAACATTATTAGGGCTTGACAGATATATGATGTTATTGACTGATATTGGCCTATCGCAGATATATCGGTATCTGTGTATATGTTTGGTGATATTAAAGGCATTTTTTGAGGCTTGAACTTGTGCAGCAGAGGGTGGTCCATTATTTGATAAGTAGCCTAAACTGTTTATTGTTCAGTACACAGATGTTTGAAATAAGGCTTGTTAAAGTATAAGATATCCTGCCTCTATTACGTATCTTTGTTTCAAGTATTTGAAAACCACATTTTTGCTCCCTAATATCTGCATCGGCATCAGTCCCAAAAATCTGATATCGGTCGGGCCCTTTTTATTATTAATGACAACATTTTGTCTGACTTGGATCTCCATCAGGCTTAACTGCAAAATAGAGAACACACTCATATTTATAAAATAGTGTTTATATATTATTTATATCAACAGGCTAACAAGCTCTATGACGACAGGTCTGGTAGTCAGACCAACAAATAATATATATCCAGATATCCAGGAAATACCCAGGATAACAATGAACAATTCCACAAAAACACACAGAAAAAAGTACAAAGAAAAACACGCCATGCAAAAGCCGTACTTCAAAACATCCAGAATTCTAGATATCATCCGTCATATCAAAATTCACATCACCTACAATGGAAAATGCACAGTGTGCCAAGTCAGAGAAAACAAAGAGGAAAGGATCTAAAATTCTTGCAGAAATTGGATCTTTGCCCCTTCTGTGAAAAAACTAGCTCGACCAACTCACAGCGAAGGGAAAAGACAAACCTGTTGTATTGATAAATTATTCTGCTTTTTACCGCTTTACAAATATGTGTGGCAGAGTTCAGCAAAATACACGCACATTCTGTAGAGAAAATGTTTGATCTCATATTCCTGACTGAGACCACAGGTGTAAGAGTGCGAAGTGTAAAAATATAAAGGTTTTCTCTTTTGAACGCTGGCTTCTCTATTGTGTTTTATGCTGCGTACTTTCTCCTGTGTTTTTATTGAATGGTTTGTGTTTTTTCTGAATATTAATCACCCTGGGCAGTTTGTCCACTTTATAAAACCCATTAATTACAGACAGAATAAGACCACATGAGCTCAGAAAAACTGTTTTTGTTCAAATTGTTGCACTCTGTGTTTATTAATGTTTGCTCCTGGGTCCTAACAGTTTCGGAGTCGGGTTGGCATTGTAATTGTTATAAGGCTCCGCTCTCTAAAGGGTCTTTGAAACAGTCAGAGCAGCAAAGAGGATTCCGCTGGAACAATGAACCCCTCCTTTATAAACACATGACACATAAATAATTACCCATCTAATTTAGCAAAACATGAATCATGTAGCACACCATGAGGGGGAGATTTTGGGGTGGCGGAGCTTCAGCAGCGAGCAGTGATGGCACGAGCATATCAGCAGAGTGATGGGTTATAATGGCAGCACCGTACACCTGCCTGAGGTTAATTCAGCTCTTAGCTAATCAGCTGATCAATGAGCCACTGATTGTGCAAAAAGGATAAAGAAGCTGATGCCAGTTACCAAATGTGAGCAGGACTGAACTAATGTTTTACTCCATTCATATCAGTAACACCAATACAAGTTTTGTCATGGCTGGGCAATATATCATAACTGTATCGTGTCGTGATATGAGATGAGATGTCTTGACAGACTTTGGATATCGATATATCGTGATAAGGTGTCAGTATTGTCTTTTTTTCTGGCTGAAAAGGCTTCATTACAGTAAAGTGATGTGATTTTCTGAACTTACCTTACTTACTGTTCTTGTTGTTTTTTTATTGACCCTTCACCCACTTATCCACATTACTGATGATTATTTATCAAAAAATGTCACTGGGTTATATTTACTCATTTTATCGCCTTAGCCACCCCCACCACTTAGAATGCACAACAAGTCATCAGTCACAACCTACATGATCAATAATTACCAATGTCAACCAATATGAAACTTCACTATAGTGTTTCAGCTGTATCACCTGGGCCTAAGTATTCTAAATGTTTGCAGCTTTTATAGAATTATTTTAAAGTCCCTACAATGAGCTTTTAAGTGGTCATAAACAGACTAAATCATAGTAATAATAATACTGATGCCTCAAATCTTACCTACATCGGTAAAGAAGAGACTGAAGATTACTGTCTTGTCTTTTTCAAAGCCTTTGCCTGGTCCACTCAGTCAGAA
>JAQFJA010000026.1:5022080-5037069 GCA_029874485.1 Naso brachycentron | reverse complement strand
GCTGTGGAGGAGCAGCCAGATCCTGATGCTCCCCATGATGTTTGCTCTGCTCCAGCTTAGTCTTCACTGACCAGTGTACTCACACTCTGCCGTCACCTTTTTCGCCTCCGATTCATTACAAACTCTGTGGAAAGAGACACTTTTTAAAAAAAGTTCCCAGTGTAAAATTAAAGGAAGCATGATGCGACGTTTTTCTTTATCTGTCTCAGCAAGAAGCTGTTTTGTTTTATTTAAAATCACTGAATGTTCTCAACAAACCTATGAAAGCACACCAGATACACCCATGGCATTGTGTAAATAAGAGATCTGCCCTTTAGTGCACTCTCACTACGGCTATCTCAACCTCTGCGCCCTCTTGCCTCACCTCCTCTCTGCTCTCATACTGACATCTGTGCTATAACAAAGTGACGGGGGCCCTCATCATTCGGCGGCTTTTTCATGGACCTGCGAATGAGCAGCTGCTCTGAGAACAGACACACAGCAGAACTTTTTAAAATGCTCACACTCCCAGTCAAGAACAACTTATTGCCCTTCAGAAACAAACTGGAAGGAGAAGAAAACTTTTGCTACTTTCCTTCATGGCAGTGAATCATCTGCCAGGACTGGACTCGTCATCCTCAGCCTCTGAGGCTAGGCCCTTATTTAAAGATGCACTGTACCCTGAAATGCCCTGTTATTACTTTCTTCCTTTCTCTTTTACTCTTTGTGTCCTAGTGATAGCTAAATTATTTCAGACTGGTCCACACACCCACCATCAGCGTTTGCTTTATTTTCTAATGCTGATGATTTTTTTTAACAGTAACAGCCCTACGATAGAAAAGAATCAAGGGCTATCATAAGAGCATATGTCTCCAAATTAGCCTGATAACTGTACATATGTATGGGTTTTTTCTGTGTAGATGCCATGTTTACAAAAATAGGTTCGACATTTTGGCATATCTCCTGAGGAAATGTGGTTTGTAGAATTATTGGCTAGACTCCGAAGCACTGCTGCAAAATTCTAGCTTATTCTATGGCACTGTGGGTTAAGACAGGAGTATTATGTGATGTAAATATCTGTAAAAATGTGTGTAAATTGATTTTGCAATGTTGGTTTGCACTGGGCTCACATTCTAAGTCGCCTTTGTATTTAATTTGTTGTTGTTAAATTTTGTTTGAACCATGAGTCAGATTTTTTATTAATGTTGATTTTTTTTTCTGTTTCTTGAAATCAAACGTTGTGTACCTAGTTTCCATCTCCCACGTTTAGCTTGGAGAACATGTGATGGTTGTTTGGAAAGACACTAATTAAAAGCTGAAAGTGTATCAGCTGCTGCCACCCAGCTGACTTCACAGCTGTGAACCAAACTATCCATCCACTCACCATTAGCTTTGCCGCTTTATCCTTGAGGGTCACGGGACACTGGAGTCAATCCCAGCTGATGAGAGGCGGGTTGCACCCCGAACAGGTTGCCAGTCAATCACATGGCTGACAGACAAGCATGCACACACACATTCACACCCACTGACAGTTCAGAATCACTAATTAAACTAACTTGTTTGTCTTTGCACTGTGGGTGAAATCAAAGCACCTGGAGGAAAGCCACACAGGCATGCAGAGGACATAAAAACTCCAGCTGAGGCACTGAACCATTCAACACTTCATTTCAGGAATAGCATAAGTGTAACTAATAACAGCAACAATGGTTCTGCTTCATTAAGGTGTTCCAGTTAGTCATGTCAGTGAGACAGCATAGACCTGACAATAGCCATGTTTGAAACCGTTCCCTATCATGGAAACAGTGCAATATAGTGTGTTTGCCATTTTGCAGTAGTGTTCAATTTCTCACTGGCTAATTTCATTCACCATATAGTACACTAAAATACCCACAATGCACAGCAAATTAGATTGTACATATGATGTACCCAACATTTTACTCCCATGCATCACAATGCAGTATGGTCGTATATTTCCAAAGGAGAAGGAGTAGCCACAAAACCACACGTTTGCTTTTGGCAGCTAGCATGTTAGCTAATAGAAGTTGGTTGGCAAATTAACCAAAGATGTCTTTTAGACACCTGAGGTGAGTTTGTCTTCGCCTACATCTGTGCCAAGAAGCAAAAGTTTTACCAAAAGCAGCAAAACATTCAGAGGAATTATATTCTAAGAGCTCAAGACAACAATCTCCAAATTGGCCGTTACCCTGTGAGCGAACTAGCGTTAGCTCATGAGTTTGTGAACTAAATTCATAGTGGGCCATTACAGGTTGCGATCAGAACACCATAGCTGACAAAACCAAACTTCAACTTTATTGGAATTTCAACAATTTATTTGATATTTAACATCGAAAAAACTAACATGCAACATCAACGCAACCGTCATACATTTTAATGCTTATGTACGTGGTTCTGGGCGTGCCCACTTGCATCACAAGAATATCTGGCGCATCTGCTGACTGGTGATGTTTAGAAAATTTCAGTGTAGTGCCCGAAATCTCGTTTGGTCATTCCCTGTATCGTCCACCATATAAAAAATACTACATACGGAATAATGATTACAAGAACGGTTCCAAGTAACATCAAAACTGAATGCAGTCCTAATTAGTGTTATTAGTTAAACCTGTGTTTGTCAGCTTGTTTCAGGCCCATAATTAGACGATGAGACAATTGAATGCCCAGTAACAGGTTAATTTTTCTTCTTTTTTTCAGTTAAATGTTGATGAGGAAAATAGAATAAAATAGCCAAACATGTTTTACAGCTTTGGTTTTCTTGTCTTTTTGGATGTGTCTACAAAGGTCAGATTAGTAGTCTTCTGCATTTAATGCTGTGTTCTAAACAGTGCAATGTAAGTAAGAGTTTATGGCAGCATAATGAATGCTGAATGAAAGACATGAAACTGTTCCCACACCAAGACCTGAACACAGGCCACCTGGTTAAAAAAACAGGAATCCTAACAGCTAGACTTACACGGTAAACACAGTACTTCATGTTGTCACTCAATAATGAAGAGCTGGTCAAATGATTTAAAGCAGATTACGAAGAATTGTTCGATAATTGGTGCTAAAGATTTAGACAAAGCCTTTAATGTTTTGAAACAATCATTCCAGGAGACATGGTAACAGTCATAAAACTCATTACAAACTTATTTCTGATATTTAAATTGACACTGGCTCAGTTTAAAGCAACACTATGTAAATTCTGGAGGAAACTTTGAGCTGGTGGCATTGACAGTGAGCTAGTAGCTGCCGTTAGCTTGTTAGCATAGATAGCCTGGCAGGACATGGCCCTGTTGGCTGACAGCTAGACCAGGACTGAACACAGCCTCCAAGACAAACTGAGTTCAGGGATTACATCATATTGTTTACCCTTTTTTTTGTTTTGTTTTTGTTGTAAGCCCCAGCCCACACAAGTTTAACAGGCTGATGAGGACAGGCCACCTCCATGTTTGATCACGCAAGTTTCTGTGAGCTCCCAAATCCCTGAAATTGTTTGTATTAACTCCACGTGTGTGGTCCTGTGTCCTGACACAACTGTCTGGTGCGTGCAGATTTAAATATTAGAGATTAAATTATTAGAAATAGTTTCAAATCTGCCTTTATGTCTGTGAACTCCCCATTTTTTAAAATCAGTTAAGATTCAAAAATCCTGTTAAGTGCTCTGGGTATAAACACACAGATCCATTGGATTCCTGTTTTTCATGCCTCCCATTCATTGTCTATGTAGAAGACCGAGCAATGCATTCTGGTAGCAGGGTGTCCCTTTATTTGTATGAAGTAGAAAAACTTCAACTTTTTGCAAATGAGGAGCGTGTAATGCTACAGAACGCCTCTGAAAACAAGTGAAAGACTACACAAACCAACCATGGTAAGGTTAAAATGAAGACATCCTGCAACCTCATGTCTAATTACTCACCTAAAATACTCTCAGAAACACATTTCACAAAGCGGTTTTTGTAATAGAAGAGAGAGTTTACAAATAAACTGCCATGCTGGACCATTTGAAAATCCAGGAGCAGAGAGCCCATGGACAGCCCACGAGTGATGCATCTGTCCAACTAGCTGAATGAAGGAAACGTGACACTTTAGGGGGCGTTCGTCAATCAAATATCGTCAACCACATCAGGGCAAGTCCATCAAATGTGAAATCTGGGAGCCATTGTATGGCCTCGCGTGAAATGATGCCCTCATGGATCTGTACCTTAGGTCTTACCTGACTAACCAGTCATTACATGAGAGTGTGGTCAGGTGTGGTCTGTTGTGGTACGACTCGTGACCACACCTGATTGTGAAGTAGCAAAGCACAGTCCTGTATTACAACGGCTGAATGGCAGCAAAGGCAGGATTTTCGACCTGAGCCTGAAGAATAAACTGAAAAGGCATCCTGGCCACGGTCCTTTTTGTTGTCTGTTTTTCACTTGAATAACAGGTCAAACAAAGATGATGTGAAGTCATGTCAAAGTATTTCCATTACAGCAACACAATCACACGCAGATCAAGTACCACCAACAACTAACAGTCGTCAAACACATCACCAGTACATGTCATGTTCTTTGGTCAGTTTCTCAGACTCAAAGACCTGAGGATTCGTCTTCGCTTTCGCACAGCTTTGAACAATCAGGGAGTTATTCGCTGTACAAACAGCAGATGCCAATGTGTACACCAACGGCAGCCACAGCAGACCAAACTGAAAGGCAGCATGTTTTGGGGAAGAGCAATGAATTGTGCTTTTTCTCAAGTGGATAAACTCTTATGTTAGGCTATTTATATGAGGTAAAAACAAAAACAAAACAGAACAAAAAAAACCTAGACGTGTCACAATGCTAAGTCATTTCAATAATTTATTCCTGTAGCACTCTGTTACCTGCTGTTTCCCTAGTTAAAGAAACAATAGACAAGTAATGCTGAGGTCAGACTACATGATATCAGCCCAATAATAGCCCAATCAGGAAGATGCAGGGCATTGAGTAGGCCCAAAAACAATCAATGAGCGTCAGGCGCCACAATCAATCATTTCATCTCACAAAGTGTGTCACAATGGATGACAAACGACGCCACATCTGGGACACCTCAGGACATCACAACAGAAAAATTAGCATGTTTGAGTTTTTGTTTAGAGGTAGTCAGTGGCAAGCGCTTCCTTGCCGATGACCTCATGCACGTTTTGAACTGCAAATGATGATTGATCAGGAGGCAACGTGTAGTCTGTCATGTCTCTCAGCCACAACATGGCAAGAATTTATGACTGTTTCATCACCTAATCTTACACAGTAAACATTTTAACAGACAAAAATATCTTGTGGTCTGACCCTGGCTTAAAAACGTATTAACGTAAATATGGACATTTTCTTCCTTCATAGCTCGCTTGCTCATTAGCTCCATTCATGCGAAACTGTGACAAAAAATGGTAACAAGTGTGGATGATATTAATACAAGTGTGCAAGTTGTTGTGAGTCAAATTAAATAAGTAAAATCCACAACATATTTATTATCCAACAAATAATCTGTGTCATTCCATTTCTGTTGGCATTTGGCTTTTGTCTCCAAATACAGATACTGGTGAGGATAAAGCCTGTATGTAATATTACTCTGCCGGTTCTGATTTGCACACAGAGGCTTTGGATTGCTCTTACATGATAGTAATGCAATGCAATTGCCATTGCTTTAAAATAAAAATAATTACAGAAAAAGCAGGGGGTGCTGTAGCACCTTCAGCACCCCCACTTCCTGCAGCATTGTAAAGTGTCCCCTAGGATTTCTTCCCATTTGTTAAAACATGGTAAAGTGCCTTCTAGGGTGCAAAATCCAATAAAGTGCTTGACAACTTCTTGCATGATGGTGCCCCACCGCATACAACAAGTGCCCTATTTACTCTTTTCACCCCTGCCCCTCAAACATCCTAAATTCGTCAGTGGTTCTTGTCTCAATCTGCTCTTCTGAGAGCTTCAATCAAAGATGTCTGCTGTCAGCATGAAAATGAGTGTGATTGACGGTTTTCTGTATAATTTTAGCTCCCTGTTAACAGAATTGAGATTTTGACATCCTGCTGCACACCTGACATGTTTATCACTCATGGCTCTTTTTGCAACCATCATGCACAGTCCCAACCGTGTGACATTAGCATGATGTGATCTGATGATTCACCTTTTGGCAGGTGGGATAGCTAACTCTAATTGTTTAGGGCAAAACAAAACAAATGCCCCAAACCCAACAAGAAATTCAGTAACATGGACTCTGTATTAGTTGAGCATATTAAGTGAAAGGAAATACTGCCTTTAAAGAAAGACGAAATCAGCTTAAAAGCTAGCTTTGGCTTTATAATGTTCCCATGATCTTTGAGGTCATGTAAAGTTATTCTGGGAAATGTAGGAAGTCATTTCTCCTTTTTGCGCAGTGATCCCTCAAATATTGCTGCAAGAAAACCTTATTTACACCAGCTTTTTTTTTTTTGTTACACTAAACAAAATAATGTCAGCATAACGCCGTCTTAGTGTGTGATTTTAGATAGCATACCAGCATTCTGGGAGCAAAACAGGCATGACGGGTGTGATGTGTAACAATGCAACCCTCTTCCCCAATCTGTCACTATACCTCTTACACAGACCAGAAAGGCAGAATAACAGCACCATATTCCTGTGGAGAACAAGCAGTGCTAAAGAGTCTTTGGGGCTACAGCTGTGTAATAGGGTCTGTGTAACAGTGCTGGTTGTTAAAAAAGTGGATAAACCAAAAATAAAAAATAAAATGACAAATCACAAGTAACTTCTAAAACACCTTGAACATCACACAAGCTACTCAGGTATTCAGGTTGGAATGTTCCTTTAGGAGCGGGGAAAACAGGAGAGAGAAAATGGATGGCATGCTGCAAAGGTTATGAATAGGACATGTTGCAAGTGTTACTTTATGTGCTTTTCACCCTCAGATCCACTTCAAAGTCCCTCATGAATCATATAATTTATGTTACTCTGGACTGTGCGGGTAGTTCTCTGAGCCCTCAAAGGAGCATGTGAATCATGTGTGTTTTTCTTTGGATCTGTGTTTCTCATTCCCAGCAGATGATGGACCACTCTGTGCATCAGACTCTGGGCTCTCTGCCCCGCTCTGTAGGGTCTCTCTGCATTGAATCCCATTACATTTACCCCTGGAGCCGCCTTTAACCAGGTAACAGACACTCCTCCCAAGCACAACAATCAAACAAGGGTCATTAGTCCTAATTGTTTGTGTTTTGTCTCCATTTTTAAAGCCTGTCTACTTTCTTAACAAGGCCAATCACTCACAGCTCCACACATAACACGCCTGTCACTGCAAACACTTCAAAATCCTGTTTCGGTGTCCTGGCGCTCTGCTGTAACTTTTCACACCCACGCACCCTCTGCTCCCCAGATCCAGATAAAAATGCCATTGTTATCCAGCTGTGCTTTTCTCCCTCTGAACTGGATTGCTGCTTTTAAGATGGAAAAGAGAGGCTGATTATTAGGAGATGAGCAAACGCTGGCTGCAGGGAGAGCAGCATCTCACCCAGGATGGTGGTGGTGGTGGGGGGTTATACTCTGAATGCTAATGCGAGGCTGGAGAAAGGGCAAACAGGCCCATTGAAATGCAGAGTTCATGTGTTTTCTTAGGGTAATATTGGGGCAATGTTGAAACAGCATGCATTATGAGAGTGAAAGGTCAATTTGATGTTAGTCAGCAGGAACAGTGAGAATAGCTGACTATCAGGAATTGTTGCATTTTCTGCCTGAGTGATTGACTCCCTATGAATATGGATTTCTCCCGTATTTCATGGTCACACAAAGATGTTTGGGCTTGGGTACCTTCACGAGCCTGGGGGGTCATCAAACAATGTGTAAGAATTAAAGTAACAATATAATTCAGGTGTTTGAGTCTGTTTGGGCTCCCAAGTCCACTCCAATTTTTACCAAGCTGGATGTTGAAATTCCTCTGCCA
The DNA here is from genome assembly GCA_029874485.1 of Naso brachycentron. NCBI lineage: Eukaryota > Metazoa > Chordata > Actinopteri > Acanthuriformes > Acanthuridae > Naso > Naso brachycentron. The sequence continues at coordinate 5,029,146 of JAQFJA010000026.1, read as the reverse complement.
GAGAGAAAAGCCTGAGACATGTCACGTCGTTCAAAGCTCATTCATGTCTAATTACCATGGCACTGGACCATTTTCTTATCCTTTGTTGGCCTATTGAGAGGAGCGCCGGGCCCACGCTCTCCCATGCACACAGCTCCAGCATCCTCCTCCTGCTCCTCAGCAACCCCTGGCTTCCCCTGCAGCAGCCGCAGTCACACAGAATGAATGGAGCCGGCTGAGGAATGTGGACACAAAAGGAGGAATGTCATTTTGTTGAGTGCTACCCCCCAAACCAATGGACGTGTGTGTGCGCAGACACACACAGCACACACTCAGAAGCACCCCACAAGTCCAGGCATGTTTAAGCGCAGGGGGGTAAAAAGTCTTGTTATGACTTCTTTTTTAATGAGGGGATTTGCGTACATGACTGAGTTTTACAGACTTTAGTTCGGAGGAAAACGTTTTAGTCTCTGCGTTTGCTGGTTTGGGATGACAAACTGCATGTGTGACAACGGTCGAGGAGATGAAAACACGGAGCTGGCTGTGATGTGGTCAGTGATGAGGATTCAAAAGCCTGACAGTTAACTTTTCACCTTTCATTGATTTAACTGATTGTCTTATCAATGAGAAACAAGCTTAAATAGCTTTTTTTTGCAATGACACGAGAACAAACGAGATGCAAGGAGGGCAAAAGGTCAGAGGCAGAAAGCAGCATGGCAGCGTATGACAAACTGCTCCAGAGACTAGACGAAAGAAAACACTGGTGCAAATGTATAAAAGAAATATGAGTGAAGGAGATATTCTTAGCGAGCAGAGAATGCTTTCTAAGTATCTGCGGGACAGATGACATTTTGATAAGTTTGTGTAAAGTTGTTCCAAATGGAGGAAGAAAATATAGACTGCTCATATTTCAGGACTTACACTCAACAATTTCAGACAATTTTAGGAGGAAATAATTCAGTCTGAAGGTTAACTTGCTTTATGATCAACAGATTTAAGTGTTTATCTGCAAGCATGTTCATGTTTTAACACAAATCATGGTGTGTTCAACTGAGCTTTTGCGTGATTTTTGAATTATTTCACATTTTTTTAACAGAGAAAATTCTCACATTCGTCATGTGTCAGACACCAAATGTGTTTTCACAATTTAACAAATCTCCCAGTAATCGTGCCACGTTGGTCCACTAATTCAGCTCCAGCATGCGTCCACCACACTGTTTACTGTAGTTTAAAACACTGGCCACACCGACAGGCAGCTGCATACAGTATTAGAAACACAACTGGCCCGTTGCTAACAGCACACAGCTGACCTGTGTTTGTGTAAAGAGCAGGCCTGTCATTTTGACTCCATAGTTACAGTAACACAAGACACCAGGCAGGTTTTAATTCAAGGGTTTTAAACAAACTATGACATATTGGATTATAAAGGTGAAACTAAAATAACACATTGGGAGAAAATACATCCTCAAAATCTTATTTTATCTTGTTATGTTAATTATTTTATATGTTTTCCAGATGCTTTAACAGCATGGCGACAATGTCAAATTTTTAAAAAAGCTTCATAAACGGCCAACTTGTAACACTGTAAACTTCATGACAGAATAAAGTGGCTTTTATTTGGCACTCCAAAGGGTCTTTGAGGTATTTTCTTGGGTCAGCAGCGAAACAAGAGAAAACGGTTAATCATCACTAATTATTTGACTTTTTTAAGGTTAGGGCAGGAAGGGATAAACACTAAAAGTCGGCTTAGTCCGGAGGATTTTTTAAAAATCTCTGCTGTTATCACAGAGACAGTAAAAACAGATAAGGAAGCCTACTCAAACGCAGGTCAAACAGGGGTCTGCAGTGAAAGAGATTTGTGGTTTTGAGGACTTTTGGTTATCTACTGTTTCTTTTCATCATATCATGTGGGCCATTAATAGGTCCACATGTTATAAATGCCACCGTGTGGCTCCACCCTCAGCTCCAGTCCTGATTTTCAAGACTGGTTACCACCAGTCTAGACATAGCAGAAAGAGAGGGATCCAGAGTCTGGCGTCCCTGCTCCATGCTCCACCCCTGGTGTTCCTGTTTTCCAGGTCTTTGTCCCCGGAACTTGCACTCGCTCCTGGGTGTCCACTAGGGTTTTCTGCTCGCATCTGGATCCCAGTACGACCAGCATACAGTCCAGTGTCCTCTCACACTGAAACCGCAGGCCTCCTCAAGTCTTGAGAGAAAGGAAGTAAGAGGAAAAAAGCACCTTCGGCAACTTTCCAGCGTCTCCTCTCCTCCAGTGGTTTATCCTCGCGTCGAAGCCGTGAAGCTCTTGTGTGATTCTGAGATTCTTGCCGGCAGTTTAAAAAAAAAAAAAAAAAGTTTTGGCGTGTTTTTAAAACTTTTTTTGTCGCTTCTTTGTGTTTGTTTTCCGATTGAGTCTGGAGCTCGACATTTATCAGACATACTCGAGGTTTTACAGGGGCGAGTTTTGAGCAGCGTGTAAGAGCTTTTCGGTGTTTTTGTCCCTCAGAGCGGTTTCAGCGCTGCGGTGAATGAAGTGTCTGTTGAGCTGAAGATCTCGGCGCGTCTCCATGAGGAAACTCAGCGTGGGAGTCGCTGAAACTTTGTCCTAGCTTACACACACCTGAGCGGCTATACGCACGTTTTCGTGTTTAACCTCGCGTGCAGGTAGCTTTGTAGTTTGTTTATTTTTTTTTGTTTGTTTGTTTGTGAACTTGCAACAACATGAAGACACTGTTGGTGCTGTGTGTAGTCTGCACGCTGGTTGTGTTGTCTGTGTCGGGGACTGCGGAGCAAAAGTTGAAAAACTGCAACGAAGTTCGTGCTGCTTACAGCTCCAAAGGCTTCAACGTGAACGATGTGCCCAACAAAGGAGTCAACGGTGAGTGTTTAACTTTTTGTTTTTTTTTTTTGCTTTGTTTGAACTGAAAATACTGTATACACAGCAGTGTTCCCAAACTGGTGGCCGGGGACCCCCCGTGGGTCCTGGAGAGGCGTCCCGGTGGTCCAAAGGCTAATGAGAACTTTTAAGCTAGCAATATTAGCATAATGTGGGACCGGTTAAAGGTCAGAAAATGAGCTTCAGCTTCTTCTCCTATTGTTAGCTTTTCTAACTCAACTGAGACAGCCAGTTCGTTCACTTTAAATCGTTTTCCAGATGGTTTTCTTGAAGACAAACTCTTCTCAAGTGTGGTAAAATTTAGGGGACACTGACAAGGCCCTACAACAAACAGCAAAACTGTCTTAAATGTAACTCAAATAGACACTCTGCTCCTCTGTCAGTCTGTCTGTAACATGGTGAACATACAGACATGTGCTTCGTGTGTTAAAAGTTACAGAACATTGTTGAGTCTGTGGAAAGTAGCCATGAAACATTTGGGGAGGAATTCTTCAGGCAAATGTGCAGCTGGAAACCCTCCACTGCTCCAGCGGGTAAATATAGTCCTCATCTAGGAAATACTTGTAGGTAATTCATAACAATAAAGAGGTATAATCAACACACAAGCTCTGCTCCCCACTGAAAGAAGCCACGTCTGTGTTTATTTCCAGGCTTCCTTAGTTGGGACTCTATTGCTGTGAAGTGCAGGCAGCCTGCAGTGATTCAGTAAACACTCCTGTGCATTGGGAACAAGCATTGTGGATGGTTTCCCCCCTCTCTGGTTCAGTCAGATTTTGTGGTTGTAACATTTTCTGTGTAGGCACATGTTGTACTTCCACATCTGCCTCTAGTCAGGTCTGCAGGGCAGGATGTAATGCACCAGTGAAGCTTGGTGAAAAATGGCAACTGCCATGTAAGAAGTCAGACAGAGGTGATAAGGCAGATCAGTTTAGCTAATCATGAGCTGAAGCCAAGTGATGGAAACTTAGGTGGGGTGAGGATGAGGGGGGTGAGGGGACTTTTACAGTGAAGGCTTGAGGGGAGCAGGGGAAGGGGGTTGGGGTTTAAAATTCCACTGTGCCCTGCATACTTCAAATCCCTCCCTTCTCTCATTTCCTTTTCATTTTATGGTGGTTAAAGTGAATATGCACACATACATTCAAACCTTTACATCAGTCCGGTTCGGTCGGTAGCCTTGCAGTGGCTTCAGCATGACGTTCTTGTTTAAACTTAAAGAAGTAGGTCATCCAGTCATGGCCGCTGTCATGTTGGTGTCTTGTTTTCCTCCTTTTAAAAATCTATTTTTCTAATGTGTGTTTCTCTGTTTACTAGAATGAGCTTTTCTCTCTTCCTTTACATTTTTTCTCACCATTAACATTTGGTGGCCCAAATGCTCAGTAATAGCTCATCTGTTAGTGGTGACCGATTTGTGTTTCCTCTTTACTGCAAAGATGTTCTTTTTTAAGTTTACTTTGCATAGTAAGAAGATGTTCAGACTGTCTTCTCAGTTAAAGCCACAATGCCTCGTTAGAATTTGAGTTGTGCACATCTGTCAAAGAGGTCGAGAACCTTTTTTTTCCTCTGCGTTTCACACAAGTCTATAGTTCCTTTTGTTTCCTGCCTGTATGTCTTTGTGATGCTAAATGTCATTGAGAGTAGCCCAACATGTCTGCAGCGGTTGGATTTTTTATTGTCTTGCATTTCTGGGTTTTTGAAAGACAGATCTGAGAGAAGGCAGTTTTATTGTGCAGGTTTGTGTGCGTTACACACGTGCCTTTTTTCTCACAATAGATTCCTGGTGTACGTCTGGGCCCTAGACAGGGCTGACCTCAGTGAGCAGCCCTTGTCATTGAAAGAGACTGAGATAATTGATCCATAGAAAGAAACAAGGTCTACTGTCATTAAAGAGTGTTGGGGGTCTCCAGAAAGCACGAGGCAGATAAAGAAGCCCTGCGCTCTTGAAGTGTTTCATGTTGCTGGGGAGAAATGACTCCAGATGTGCAGTCTGATTGAACTGAAGTCGTGTTTGTCAGGGCTTCACTTTACACTTTGTAATAGGTCAATCTCCAAACATTAATTCTCTCCTTACCATAACACAGGCTGTGTTTAAATTAAACTGGATGTGAGGTTGCAGAAGGGTTAGACCATTCATTACTTGAGTATGTATATCACAAATTTGGTTCAACTGTTAATACTCAAAAGAGTTATTGATGGGGAAAAGTTGTTTTACATTTGCACAAGTTTAAAGAGTCAATATATTCAGAAGTTGCAGTTAAATGATTTTGTTCCACACTAGACCAGTGGTTGTGATTTCTGCCAAAATAACGGGCTTTCTCTTGAACCATAACTGTGTGGATGTGTCTTCCAGAGAGACATACTTTCAAAATTATACAGTGCCTTTGCCAGTTGTCACAGAAGTAGTTTTTTAAAATGTTTACCCCCTTTGAAACATGATTCATGAATCAGATTGGTGGAATATGAGTCTTATTGGTAACACGGGATTCAGAACTTGTCTTTTATAGCCACAAACATCTTGTGCTGTTGTTGGCAGTGCGAGGAGAAGAGATGTTTGTTACCATTTAAATTACTGACGGGCTCAGCGGCAGCCAGATTTAAGATTCGAGAAAGATGTTTAATATAAAAACTGAAATGGAAACTCTTATTGCTTCTTTATAGAGAGAATTAAGAGATACAGAGGAGCAGTTGGTAAATTCCTTGTTGATCCCATGGTATCAGTCTTTTACCACTCATGTGGAAGCAGTTCAAGACTTTGTTTCCAAGACTCTTGTCTGCTGGATGATGATTTGTGTAGGGCCTGTGGTTGAAATATCTCACTTAAATGGGGAAATAAATAACGCCTGCAGTGCTAATGGTGACATATAAATAATGTCCGTAATCACGCAGGACTAAATGGTGTTTTTCCTGTCAGAACTCAGTGTTTACTTTTCTTAACAGTTACATTTGATACGGTGATAAATGTTATATATGTCGCACAGTTGCAACATGGGAAAGCTCTGGAAGCTCAGCCTGAAAGCCGAGCAGATAACACTGACCAGATCAGCATCTGCCATGTCAAAGGCTGTTCATTGCTGTTCTGGATGCTGCACTTCGGCCTTTTGCAGCTTTCCAAGCAAAATCTGTTTTGGTTTACACTGGCAGTCAGGCTTGATGTCATGCTTCAGGTATGGGACAATGGTAGAGATCAAAGAGAAGAGGGTCGTTTTCCCTCCCTTCAGCTCAAGGAACATCCCCTGCTCATAATCAGTTCAATGCATTATGAGTGAAACTTAAAGCGTGCATGACCTCAGTGCGTTGGCCTCTTGGTGAGCTGGAGACATTCTGCAGTTTCACATTGTGAGGGCTCCTTCTCTCTTAGCCGGTGGCTGCATGCCCGGCATCATTATGGTTTGGGAAATAACAAGTTGTGTTATTGCTGTGACATTCAGCAGATAAGATAAGAGCAGGGAAGTGGGGCACACACAGTTTGCAGGAGCTTTTATTGCTCAAAGACTAATATTTGAGTGGCTCTGCGCTGCAAAACTGTGGCCCGATGTTTTAACACCCATAATAATTAACTAATAAACTTCCCGCCAAGTGTCATACTTGCCTCTCAAGGTCAATCCCGTAAAATTCCAAAGGCTGTCTTTGTTTTATGTGAAATGTGCAGCACAGACGTCTGGGCAGCCAGGTCATGCAGTGGTTAGCACTGTCTCCTCATGGCAAGATTTTGGGTTCAAAGCTGCCAGCTGGCTTTGCCTGGTTGTGTCTGTGTCTCCTATTGGTCCTCCATCTTCCTCCCCTCAATATAAAGTCATGCAGGTTAGGTTAATGTGTGACTCTGAATTGCCTTCAGGTGTGAACATGAGTCTGAATAGTTGTTTGTCTCTATGTATGAACCTATCCAGGACGTACCCCGCCGCTTGCCCAATATCAGCTGGAATTGGCTCCAGCCCTTGCGGCCCTGCAAAGGATAAGCAATCATAGATATGGATAATGGACTTTGCAAGTCTTATCATTAAGAATTACTTCAGTGCTGCACTTAGTAATGATGTTTGAGTCCCATTTATTTAGAAAAACTGGTTGTAAGAAAAATCTGTCTCTACATTGCCAAATTCTCCTTGTTCTTGCTGTCTAGAATGTCAGGAGTCCAAAGACATCTAACCGGCAGATAGAACATATTTTAAGATGTAGCTCATACTGAATCACACATTA
>JAQFJA010000026.1:4916914-4935281 GCA_029874485.1 Naso brachycentron | reverse complement strand
CCAAAAAAGGCATAAAATGCCTCAAATCTGACTAAACTCTGGTTACCCACAAGCCCCTAATCCCTTAAGTAGGGGTTGTACACCTTTTTAAGCTGATATAATTGCTATTTTTAGAGAATATTAAGTGGTACTAGGAACCCTATAAAGTACATAAAAAGGATCCTCATTTAAAATGAAGACATTTATAGAGATTATCCTCTGTACTGTTTTTACTTTGTGTTTGCTGATGGGTGTCTATAGCTTAGCTGCCTTTTTAAAAGAATACAAGGTCATTTAACTCTTTGCCAAATGTTAACACAGTAAAGTCATGGATGTGGCCCCGGTACACACTGAAGATGAAGATGATTGCTGCGTAAACCTTTAACTACTTTGCAGTAAATTAAGCTTTTCTAATCACATAATGTGTTTTATACTATGAGCTAATGATGTATTTTTGTGTGTGTCAATGTATCATAAACAGAATTTGCAGTATTACATAGAGGACTGGAATCAGTCCTCTATGTCTTTATGTATTGAACACTTGAGAAGTAACATGTTTAAAGATTTTGCAAATCTTTATATGAAATTCATACCTTCAAATAAAACTGCAAGGAGACTTATTGAGAGCTAAATGTCTGTCTGTCGGGACTCTTTTTCTGCCTCACAATGCACCATTTTTACCAATCAAAGATCACTTCCGCACAAAAAACAGATTCATCATCCTGGAGTTTGGGCATAGAAGCTACCAAACCCCAAATAGCCAGACTTCAAACTAAGTTTAGGACTGGATTCTTCAAACCACAAGGCGTATTCCTTCAATTATTCCATCAATACTGAATGTACTGTAGCATCACCTGGTGATGTTTCAGTTGTAATGTACTGTCTGTGGAAGAGTCTAAAAACAGGATGCATGTTATACCCTTTTCTCCCACGAACGGCAGCGACCAGGTGAAGACGTCCATGAAGTTGGGCAGCCAGTAGGGATGAGGAGAGCAGTTGAACTGACGGATGTTCATCACATTGTTTTCATACTTCAGCACCGCCGCTGGATACACACACACACAAGGAGGAACACAGGCATACACATATTAGCCGTTTTAACTTTGGTCAGATGGAATAGCAACATCATGTCACACATTCAGCTTTACTAAGAAGAGGAGTGACTATACGCTATGTTTAAGTTTTCTATGCCTCAACTTCCTCCACAGATGTTTGTGTTTGTTTCGGTTCACTCTTTGAAGAATCAAATAATATTCAGTCTAAAATAATCGCACTGCAGAGCTCACACTTGTGCATTTGTGCGTGTGTGTGTGTCAGACCTTTGTTGTTGTAGACATCTAGGTAGTTTGGAGCAGAGAAGATGGTGATGAGGGAGGGGAAACCTGTAGTCTGGCTCTTCCTGTACATACGGTACCTGAGGAAAGAGAGACAAACAAGTTGCCTGCGTTACTGCTATTCAAATTTTAAAAAAAAAACGTGTTGTGGATAAAAACCAAAGCAACACATTTTTAAAAATTAAGAAGGAATCTGTGTGGGCAAAATAAAAGGGTAAAGTGTCACTGAGCAGACTCCTGAGAGCCCACGGTGTTGGAGTGAAGCTGCCAGCACACTGAGAGTCACAGTCAAAACAAGTTTGGGTACAACTATTATCCTGCACGCAAAGAACCTACAGAGATTTGACATGATAATGAACAAGAGCACACATATTTAATTTGTACCCACAAATAAAGCACAAAAGCAGCATCTACCAGCTGAGTCCCTTGAGGACAAACTAATTACTAAACTCATCAGTAATCAAGAATTTCGCTTTTTTATTATAAACAAATGTAACCTGGATGTCCAGCAGAATTTGTTGGCTGTTTCCTTCTTTTTAAATATATATTAGAGTCATTTTCATACTGTCTGTTGCTGTGGTGTTCCCAGCCTGCAAATGTCCTGAGCAGTTTTATCAAGGATGTTATTTTCTTTAAGAATTTGTGCACAGCCAAATATTGGTCCATCAAATAAAGGCAAGCTAATGGCTCTGTATCAAGCAGGCTCCTGATTGGCTGTGAGCATGTGCCCCACTTCTTTTGTATTGCACTGTACTAGAAGTGAAGATCTGCAGTTTTTAGTATGCACGCAGCCTGACTGTTGTGCACATGCTTTGCACTCTTTCTTTTTTTTTTTGGTGTAAGCACATGCAATGCTACAAATCAGTTCTTTCTCTACACTGCAGCTTATTTCATTGCATGAACACGCTTTTGCTGATTATGTGTTGTCTAGTATCAGCAGTTTGAAATAAATATACACTTTTTCATCAATACATTAAGTACTATTTACTGGTACAGACTTATTAACTACTAAAATTGCAAATAATTCTGACCAGCCTTTCTGCAAGCCAAGTGCACCAAGACCCATGGACTATTACCCAGACAACCCAGCTGCATGACAGACAAAATGCTGTTAATGGGTGCAACTCAGAGTAGTGCTGCATTATATTTAGAGGATTTACACAAAAATAACAGATGCCAGGAGTGGATTTGTGGGTCAGAAAATTGTGTTTTGCCCCCACTATTATATTTAGACAAGTGGTGCAAACTGTGCATGGCTCTTTGCCTTACACCACTCTCCTTTTAAAAAGATGACTTGGTTAACCTGAATTTGGTCCTGCCGGCTGTGCTCTCCATCAGATAAGCTCTAATAATGCCAATAACAGTTTAAGGTTAAAGAGGGAAAATCGTGGAACTTCTTTTTCTGTAACATGTCAATTCCCTGACAAGGAAAAATAACAGCTTCAAACAAGAAATGTCAAGGTAAGCCATTAAATTAAATGCTCCCTTTTAAGCCAAGAGAAGGATTGAGCCGCAACAGTCAGTCAGCTTACCCAGCATCCTGTGCTTCATGCGCTCTGATGATTGAAAGCAGGTTGTTGGTCTGTAGGAACTCACACACTGCAGGGTAACTGGGGACAGAAAGGGACACACACAGGCAGAGTGAGAGCAAGTAATTGTGTCTGAAGGGTGATAATGAAAAAATATTCATGGAGGAAACATTCAAATGGATCCAACAACAAAGACTTAAACTAAAATATCATGTAGTATTATATTAAGACTGTTGTCAACCCCAAAACAGATCAAAGTACTTTTTTTTCCTTCTTGTTTTTACTCTTACTCCCTGCTGTTTTGAGTCATGTCTGACTCAGAACAGCAGGGGGCATCAGTGAGCAGAGGACAGGCCTGAGCAGGGCTTATGGCCTCCTCAGTGCTGTGGGAGTATACACTAGTTAGTGGATTGATGCTGTGTCTGCTAAACATAGAAAATCACTGTGCTCTCTACAGACTACATGTCATAACACTGACTTCTACACGTGAGCGGCGCAGCCACGGCCGCACCGGAGCTCTGTTTGTCTTCCAGCACCGGCGCTCCATCTTTACATTCCTCCATTTTTATTTCTTTATTACCAATCTTTCATCTTCTGCCCCACCGCCCTCCTCCTATGTTGCTCTCCGTCTTTCTCTCACTGTATCTTAATATCACTCCATATCTGGCAGGAGTAGCCAGTCGTCATAGCAACAGAACCGTGCAGTCTCCCTGGGGATTGTGGGATATCGTTTCATGCTGAAACGGAACTGTGTGTATGTGTTTGTGAATGTGTCGGGTTTATGTGTGTCCTAGTACGCTGAACGTGTGTGTGTGTGTGTGTGTGTGTGTGTGTGTGTGTGTGAACTGGCCAAGATTTTCTGTCTCTTGTACAAATCCCAGTGATTGTTATTGGATCTTGGATGTGGTGTAACCGTGCAGGAAGCATCTCTCTTTCTCTCTTTTCACCACCAACATCCCAAACCAATAGGCTGATGTCCTCCCAGAACTTATTAAATTCTAAATCTACAAATTACTAGATGAAAGTTGCAACTCACTTACAGGTGATCACAAGCTGTAAAGACAACATGAACAGGAATTCATGGGAGGATCGGTCTTATTTCTGGCTGCATGTTTCAGCAGCTAATTTCAAAGAATGTAGCTCCCAGTGTATTTTTTTTATCTCTGAATATTGCATTCATTCAGGCTTGTTTGGATAGCGGGTTATTTCATATCTCTAAGCCTCATAAGCACAGGGATCTACTTCGTCAAGGTTACCAGGCTGCATTCACTCACATGCAAGTTGATTTATTTCTAATAAAAACCCTCAGGACTCTGTTGTAATATTTCTTTTTTTGGGGGGTCAGCATGGACCTTGTGAGGAGCAATTTTTGTCCAGTACCTGTAGAAATATGAGCAGCCTCTGACTGTGTTGTGACCAAAGTACTCCTGGGTCTTCTCATTGCCAAAGTCTTCCAGGGGGTCGGCCCACAGCAGGTCGCACATGGGCCCAAACGCTGGGGGCTCCTTGAACCGGTCCAACTAGGACATAGAACGAACACACACACACACAGAAGCACATGAAAAATATAAGCCTACAGAAACACAAATGCTCAGTCTCATAGACACAAAGGAACCCAAACACAAAAACATACAAGATGCACAACATTTCTTAAAGCCATATAATCACACACAGTCACAAATGCACCAGCTCATATAGAATACATCAGAAGAGAAAGGAAAGCAAACACATAGTGCACACAAATGCACACACACACAAACACATACTGTCAGAGCAGAGCATCTCCATGGCAACCCTCACCACACAGGAGGGAGAAGATGTCACACCAGCAGATTCACCATGGAAACACTGCCATTAGATGAGGAAGTGTGTGTCCTCATGTCTGTGTTCATGTGTGTGCCTTTGTATTCTGTATTACTGTCAACTGTATACATATAGCATGTGTTTAGGTCTCTGTCACTGGTGTGTTCGCGGGGTTCTCTGCAATTACACCACAAGTGAGGATTAAAGGTCTAATTTCTTAAATTTAGGGGGAACTACTGGCAGAAATTAAATATATTGTATTTAAATTATATTTCCATTAGTGTATAATTACCTGAAAATAAGACACTTTGTGTTTTCATTACCTTAGAATGAGCCTTTTATATTTACAGAGGAAGTGGGTTCTTTTCCATAGAGTCCACCATATTGCACAGTTATATTTCTACAGTAGCCTAGAATGGACAAACATGACACTGACTCCAGAGAGTTTTTCACAATTTCTGCAGCCTCTGTAGTCTCTAATACAGGCTTGGAAGGGAGGGTGAGTTGTAAGATACTCAAAGTTGATTTATTAGAAGGGGTGTGACACTTTTTATAATTTTGTCACATATCAGAGATGAAAGTCAAGTTCAATTTATGTTTTAGAGAAAGGTTTTTAGTCATTTCCATGGTTACCTAACCCCTAACCCTGCTTTTTTTCACTCTGAGTCTATTTCGGTCAAATTTAGTGAAACATAAACTGCTCAGCTGTTTAAATCACACAAATGTCCCGCTGTATAAATATTGTGAACCTATTAACCATAGTTATATTCATGAATCAGGGCTTGCAGTCTGTCTGTGAGCTCATCTGAGTGAATCTGTCAGTCACTACAGATTCACCAGCCAACGTGTGTATGGAAATGTATCCGACATTTAAACTATTTTAGTTCAGTAAATTTCTGTTGTCCACGGCCCAGTGAAGGATGCCTGGCCGTATGCTGTCCTCTCAGCTCAGGAGCTGCTGATGAGTTGGTGTGGATTAAAACCTACAATCTCCATGGTGACGTTAGCAACAGTACCCAATCACATTTCATGAAAAAATAAGATGGAGTCCTTGTCATCACAATATTTTCATCCAGTTGCACAACACGCAAGAAAAGTGCCGAGCCGCAATACTTTCTGTCAAAAATATTTTATTTCTGTGTTGTGACACTCATCAGAGGTGTAGAGCAGGTGTACATCAGCCTTTAGTTGGTTGCGATCTGTAGCCTCACCACTAGATGCCGCTAAATATTACACACTGAACCTGTTTGGCATCAATTAGGGTTGGTGTGTGTCTGTGCTCGCGGTGTGTTAAGTACTGCACATAAGTTGATATGCTGCACTAAAAAACTTTGGTAACACTTTCTATAAAGCCTGTCTACATCATGCATTATAACACATTATGAACATATATAACACATTATGAACACACCTATAATGCGTTATAGATATTTATGGTTATGATTAGGGTTTACTAACTATGATTATACCGCACTACAAGTGCATTATAACGCATTATAAGTATGTTTATAATGCACTATAATAGATGTATTCTTTACGTGAAGTGTTACCAAAAGTTTTCCTAGCAAATAGAAGAGTAATAAATGTTATCATGTAAATTTAGAACAGTAAATACTTAAGCAAATACATTGAGAGAAATGGGTTTAAAGTTGTCAGGCTGGCTGGGCATACTGTTTAAAACTTAGACAGGTTGTACTCCCTTTATTTTGTCTTTTAATAGGCTGATTATGACACAAAAATGATGCAACAGAACCTAAATAACACTTCAAAGTATGAAATATGCTATATAAAGGCATTCTAATTGGAAAATATTGTATGATTCCACTTAAGCCCAAAGCTGACAATTACTGGGAAATGCTATGCTAGTTACCTTTAGCAGGTTTAGCTCCATATTTTCTCCCTAAATGCCCCATTTAGCTAACTGTATAAGAGATTCCTTAAAATTGATATTTCCATTAAAAATCACATGTAAATATTTTAAAATTGCTAGCTTTGGCTATCTTATCTCACCAGCTAGCTTCATATGAGCATGGTTCTCTTGCTTATATTAGCTTTCAGTCTCTCTTTGTAGCAATATGAGCAGTCAATGTGACTTTAATATTTTTGTCCTTTTAAAAAAAACAAAGCAGACTGCAGTCATTACATCCCTGAGTAGTAAGTGCCATTTAGCTAAGCTTCCAGCTCTATTTTGAAATTATTAGCATTTAAATGTTAATGCAGAGAGCTGTTTTCTGAGAAAACACACATTTCAATCTCATAATATTTTGTAACTTATGCAATGAAATACAATGAAATATCTGTCCAAGAGTAAGATTTCAGTCTTAAGCCCAAACATGCAGTAACTGTATGGCAGTGTTGTTAATTCAAAATTGTGTGAGCCTCTTTTCATACCTTCTTGATGTCATCCAGCGTGTGGATCTCTGGTGACAGCCCCCCATGCACACACAAAAACTGCTGGTTCATCAGGGCAGCCAGGGGCAGGCAATCAAACGCCTCCATGCAGGAGTCATATACCTGCTCTGAGTACTTGATCTTACCTGGAGGTGGTTGGAGAAATGGAGAGATATTTCAAGACTTGAGACAAAGAAGTGCCCAAGTGTGTTTTGACATGAGCAGCCACCACCGTACACACAAGTACATACACACATACAGTCAGTCCCTGTCACTTGAAGTGAACATATCAAAAGCAGAGAACAAACATGAAGCTTTTACATGGATGGATCTGAAGAACTCAGTCATCAAAAGGCTTCAAACAGACTTGTACGATTCCTTTAAAAACATTTACACTTTGGTGTTAAGGCACTAACGTAGGATTTTCACATTACATTTATTAATATATGTGGCCAGCTCTCCCTTATGAGCTGCTTCTCTCCCCATTGATAATTTATTTTATATTTAAATGCCAGTTCTAAGAGCAGAAATGTACATTGATGAAAAAATTGCTTCGTAAGACAATACGTGGCATTATTTCAGATGGTGGATGGATGCAAAGATTCCAATTCTCTCTCCAGTGAGCAAAACCTGACCCAAATTTCAGCATGAAGCAGCGTAGAGGCGTCACTGTGAGGCTGAATTTTTGCTTTTTGAAAAAACTTCTTTGATTTGGCAGCAATATCAATAAAAGCATCCAACACGCAGCAAAGAACATTTCACACATGGGCGTAACAATACATCTGACACAAAACAATATCACAGGATTAAAATAGCTGAAAGGAGATCGGAGGGGAGAGATAGGAGAGGAAGAAACAAGCGAGGAGGGTGGGTTTTGGTAGAGAGCGAGAGGGGAGGAGAGAGAAGGAGAATGATAATTTCATAAAGGGAGAAGGAGAGAGATTGATGGGAGGAGACAGGAGAAGGAGGAGAGGTTAAGAGAGGTGAAGGGAAGGAGAGGAGACGATGAGGGAGGAAGAGAGAGAGCTGGGAATGAGAAGGGAGAGTTTGAGGACATGAGAACAACATGTACACAAATCAAAGCCAATACGGTGGAGTACCAGTGTACAGTGGCCGGCATTAGGATGTGTGTGTGTGACTGTAAGGAGCACGTTTGTCAACTTCTCCATCTGCCTTGTTTAGAGCAAGAGCTCATTATTGCTCCTCCACCAGTCTTCAGCTCCTTCCACACATACACACTTAAACATTTATGAAGACAATCTTGCACACGCATGCAGTCATACTACATCCACTGGCACACACTTGTGGTACACACATACATACACCCTCACACACAGCAGATGGTAATTGAGGGCGACCACTATTCGCCACGAGCACCAAGGGAAATTAGCCTCCCTGTCCCTTGGCCAATCAGACACTGAGGAGTAAGTCCCTAAGCCAATCATTAAGGGCCAAATTAATTTGCTGCTAATCACCCACTCTCGGACAGGACACGAGTAGAGTCAGAGAGACAGAGAGAGAGAAAAGATGGTTGGAAAATGAAGAGGTGCGGAAAAGAAATAAGAAAAAGGTATAGGAGGGATGAATAGGAGTGTGGAAAAGGATAAAAGACACAATTTGGAAAGATGGACCGTGAGGGGGAGGAAGAGGGGCGATGAGATCCAACAGAAAGTTCTTGGATGATCAGTTGATGTAGTAATTAGTTGAATGACAGAAAATTCATCCATAACAAGTGACTGTTTGCTAAAAACTCCTCCCTGAGCAATGAATTGTCAGTCTTAGCTGAGCAACAAGGTATGGCAAACCTGCCAAGCTCTGAAATTTCTGCACAAGTTGAAGCAGTATTTATGGAGCTGTGGTGATACTATAAAGAGTTACAAAGGCAGTTTTATTGTTTTAACCTTTCAAAAAACTACAATCACAAGAGAAAAAGTACAAGGAATGACTCAACAGTATGTTTGCTCTAACCTAAGGTAAGATGAAAATGTTAGCATGTCAGGCTAACTAGCTTACTCTTTCCAATAGTAATTTGTTAATATTGGAAAGAGTAATCCCCAGGAGCATCTCATTTCTCATATCCATGTCCACATATCCTCTACTTGCTCAGTCTCCTTTGTATGAAAATCTACGCTAAACCATGCTATATCAGATTGTAGGCTAATGCTTATAATATGGTTGTTCTGTCTCTAAATCAATTTGAGAATGTTTGTTCTGTCATGCTCAGATTAACTTGGGGAGTTTATACTCCAGCAATACTCCACATTTGCCAAAAACATCAGTAAGTCCTCATCCTAAAAGCTTTTTCTCTTACGGTGTAACAGTTAATGTGAAACATAATCTTCAGAAGTAAATTCAAATACCGTCTTGCTTGTCCATTAAGTAGCCTGATTGGAGCAGCTAAAGCTAAAGAGTTTTGTTAGAATAAATCAGTCTGATCTTGCTTCTTTTTATTTCTTTATTTCAAATCTTGGGATAAGGTGACAAGATTACTGAAATGAAAACCAGGGACATTTCCAGCTCAATGATCAGTATATCATTTTAATATATCACAACTCTGGCTTCGTGTATTTTGATCACGGTAGCTATTGGACTGTTTTAAACTATGGTGTAGGCTTACTTTTAAAATTGGGTACTAACTACGTAACTTTGTAAAATGAGTAATATGAAGCTGATTAAGCAAGCAGCACATTGCTCTGTTGGCTCTGCTGTCGGGTCTTTTTTGCTATGCAAAGAATGATATTTCACTTTGTGGTCAGCTTTTAATGCACAGTTAAAAAGGGGACTTTTCCATGGAAAGCACCAGCTGGTAACAAGCCACCAAAAACAAGGAACGTTCTCGGAAAACAGGGACCTCTTGTCACCCTAATTTGGACCTACTAGCTTTAGACTGCAAAAATAAGACCAATATGTTTTTTGTAGTTCCATGTGTAGTTTAAAAACTGTTCTTGTGCACAAACAGAGCACAGCAAAGTTATGTAGCAGGGGCTAGCAAGAACGTAGATGAGCAAATTTTCCAAGTTACATCGATTGATCATCATTACCACCTACAGTAAGCTACATGTGTTTTTATGACCACTTGTACATGTGCAATTGACCCTTTGCTAAGCTCTGCCCTTGAACGCAAATGGGCCAATCAGAGCATAGCATTTACCATCTCTGACGAGGATCTGACAACTATGCGGCTGTGCTCCACTGAAACTCATGCAATCTATTCAGATTTCGTCATTTCGTCATTCATCATTTTCAAGCTAGTTCTGTGGATTTTGTGCTCATCGTGGTTAAATGTTGTGTCTGGGGCACTTTTAAAAGTGATAATAGTTTTTTGGCAAGCTTTGAAGGAGATTTACTGTACGTTCTTTACCTTTCCAAAATCATTAAATCATCAATCATCAAAATGTAACGCTACTCCTGGGCAAAACTGTTCGGGCATCCTCATTTCCTGCTGAACCCCTCACAGTTTAACAAGCAGCTAAAGTTACATCTGCTTCAGTAATCCTTCAATAAACACTGATGTTACTTTGTTATTAGTGGATATGAGCTGGTTAATTTGAGTTACTTATAGGCTTAACTTATATGGCTGCAGTCTAGAAAAAGCAGCTCTCAGCAGTTTGTAACGTGGGTAACCTGAACTCGAACGTGACTAAAAAGTCTAACTTTACTTTTAAGATTAATACTCATAGAGACATGACACTCTCTCTTTTAAGCCCAAAAAATCACAATGAGACGAAATGATTGTAGGGGAAAGTTGCAGCGGAGTAAACTAGTTCATCTCAGCTTGACTCGAGCTTGATGAGTGTCTACAGTGTCGCCTGCAGACACTGTTGTTGCCAAAGGCCAGTTTCAGAAAATAAGGCACTACACTTGTTTTAATGGCCAATCAGTTCGTAGCGATATCATCTGTTGCTGAGAAGCACAGCTTAGAGCAACCAATAGAAACGCATGCTCCCTAAAATTACCAAGATTGGCCCTAAAAAACCTGTGACGATCTGAATACAGAGCCACGGAAAGTTTCATACGTGCAAAGTTCTTTCAGACATCTTGAATTACAATATGCTCAAAGGTTATTATGAAATTTTAGTGCGATGACACCAAAAATAAACTGCCTGCCCCTACTTTAACAGAACCAAGATTTCCCAAAGTTCATGTCGAGGATCATTACTGGTGATGACAGTTGTATCTATGGCTACGATCTAAAGACCAAACAGCATCCGTAAGACCCTCATTACAAGGTTCTTATACAAATGAATCAGCTAGAAACAGGAAAAAAAGTTTCTAGCTAACTCATGGGTTACAGTAAATACATTAGTTAACTTGCCAGCGGGTAAGTGTCACTTTCGCCAGAGAAATTGATATAGATTTTTAAAGTCCTTAATTAAACATCTTAGTTTTTGGACTGTTGGTTAGAGAAAATGAGCTCTATTATTATTGTAATAGACACTTTTCCTTTTTTCAGTTTACCAAAAGGAAATCTGCAAATAACTTGATACTGACAATAATCACTAGCAGCAACCCTACTTAACTTTACAGAATAGGATGGCACTAGGTTAGAGGAATAGAAATGTGAGGGATGAGAGCAGTATTAATGCAAGACAAAAGGAGCACTGAGCTTAACATTTAGAGGAAAACACAAGAATTACTCACATTCTTGTTTGAAGGTGAAATATTCTGTCAGATGTCTACATTCATGGTTTCCCCGTAGAAGAAAGAGCGTCTTTGGGTAGAGGATTTTCAGTGACCACAGGTACAACACACACTGAAGGTTCACCAGGAAGGAGAGAGCATAAAAACTAGTTAGATGTAAGCAGATCCACATCAACAACAACATCACTAAACCTTCCACAGCATCAATGTATGCACTACTACTGCAAATATATGTATTTTCTTATATGACCCGGCTCAGACAGACATAAGAGCAAGTATTTGTAATTCTCAAAATGTTAAATTATTCTTTTAAACCCCACTCTTCTGTGAAAACAACTTCTGCTTTAGTGGACTTTTAGCGCATCACTGCTAGTCAGTAATTGTATGAGGCAGAGCTGGAGTCGTTTCATTTTAATTTCCCCTCATTAAATTCAAACTGGAAATTCAAAGTGAGACACTGGGAATCACGATGAAGCCATTACTTGGAATTTCTTCTCTGAAAGAACCATCCACTGCCTAAATTAACTGAGCTGAAAGTGAATTGATCCTTACTCCGGCCTAGAGACATAGACAAAGATAGACATAAACATGATCATACCCAATAAAAGCATACCGACTGAGTTACCAGGAAAGAATGAATTGAAAAAAGCTGTGACAGCCATGTCACGTTTGTGTTATCACTTTGTTAAAAAAAAAAAAAAAATTGGGACAAAAACACAGATGCCTTTCCCTTCTTTGTGCGTTCAGTCGGTTGCTAGAAACCCGGCCGACGTGAGCAGTTTTGCACATCCATTGGAAGTGATCGCCATTTAAATCCCTCTACAACACCTCCAAAAATCTCCAACACGCTGCATCTACATATTGTGACCTGCACATTCACCAAGCTATGAAATAATGCTGTTTAGTCACTTTTTGGAAGAACCGGAACTATGTGGTGCTGTTTCACATAACCTAAATAACTAGCTCCACAGTATTTGCTCCTACAATGACAATGCCTCCATAACGTGGTGAATGTGCAGGTCACAACATGTAGATGGAACATGTTGGAGATTTTTGGATGTCTTTTAGATGGCGGTAAAGGCATCTTACCATCACTTTCACTAAGCATGCAAAACTGTTCCCACGGGGTGGGTACCTAACGACCTGCTGAACGCACAGAGGGGAAAGACATCTACATTATTTTCTTGCATCGGGATTTTCGATTAATTGGCTAAATTCCCAAAAAAGTGGCATTTTCCTTTGAGCCTACAAAACAGCTCAGTGTTTTCTCGATTTTTCACAGTATCAGCTGTAGCTCAGTAGATTGAGCAGATTGTCAGAAGGTCGGTGGTTCAATTCCCAGCTCCTCCGTAAATCAAATCTACATGTCGAAATGTCCTTGGGCCCTGAATCCCAAATTACACCCAATCATTGTGCCATTGGCATGTGCATGTATGTATGAGTTCCTGATAAGCAGGTCGGCTCATTGTAGAGAAGCCACCTTGTCTTTAGTGTAAATGTGTGTGTGAATGGGTGAATACTGACTTGTGTTGTAAAAGCGCTTTGAGTAATCGAAAAACTAGAAAAGCACTACATAAATACAGTTAATTTACCATTTACCATCACCCTGCAGTTGAGTTGAGTCCCCTGTTCATGTGCCCTTGAAGTGTGTTAGGAAGGTGGCCTAAATTTTGCTCCCTCCCCTCCAAGACTGATTCCATGTCAATGATACATCCCTTATGTCATAATGGCACATTGTTTAACATGTGCTCTTATCATTTGGGATTGAAGTCACATCAACCTGTTGTGCTTTTCTGGAAGACCAAGTAATCAAAAATGCTTTATTACACTCAAGTCTACTTTAAAAAATGAAATGATCTAACAGCCCCATCCCACTAAGTTTGCGTGCATGTTGTACACTTGTTTGTGATCATTTTACAGTTCAAGTATCAATGAACTTTAAATAAATCATCTTGGTATGTGTAATTGTTGAGGTACAATTTGCAATGTGTCTGTGATCATTTCAAATAGCATTTTATATTCATTATACATTAAAGCTGCAGTTGGTAACTTTGGGGTAAATATCAATAACTTTTTTTGTTCTCTTTGAAAAAAAATGCCATAATCCCTTAGACAGCTGTTAGTAAGTGATGTGGTCTGAGAGTATCATGAGATCTCTTGTTTTTTCCCATCATGCCTCTGTATTCAGGATTGGTGAAAATCCCATCACTCCTGTTCTATTTGCCCAGTCAGTGATGTTCTCTGTACTCTCTGTCCTGATTCAAAGTCTACACTACGCTTCCTAGGGACAGGTGACACCTGTATGAGCTGATTAGCTGTTCATGCCTTACGCTCTGACTCATTTCTGCCAACAACAGTCAGACAAACAAGTTTACTCCACAGCAACTTTGTCTCGATTCAAACTGCACTTAAAAGAGAGAGCGACAACAAATGAAAAAAAAAGCAGGCTGACACAAACGGACGCAGAGATTTTGCTGCCCAACGAATGTCATGTTACAGTTAACATTGGCCGCCGCTGGACTGGGTTTGTACATAGAAATTAAAAGGAGTGGACATCTTGACACGTGGCCGACGGCGCCGGTGTGTTTTGGGCTTTAGTATATAGTGTTAACCTGGTCCCCTATATAAATGATGTCTCCCACTTTTATCTCTCCTGTTTTTTAGTTATAGTGCTATCTACAGGATGTAAACAACTTTGTTTTCATAGGAATTTACTTGTTTTAGCCTCTCTGTTAAATTCCGATCAAAAGTCAAATTGCTATCTTAATCTCATTGTGTAGCACACTAACATATTAAAGCATGTGAAGTATGTGATAACATGTCCATCCTCACCTCGATACTGAAGTAGCCCCTGTCCACATAGTCCCCTAGGAAGAGGTAGCGCGTGTTGGCAGGAGAACCTCCCACTTCAAACAACTTCATCAGGTCGAAAAACTGGCCGTGGATATCTCCACACACTGTGAGAACAGCACATGACAATGTTAGGATCAGAGAGACAGTTTTCAGCTGCCACATGTCAAGTTTACACAGATCAGTTAGAAAACGTGGAAACAGATTTGCTTCAGTAGCTCCATATGGTCTGTCTTGCATCTGCAGGGGTATATCTGTCCCATCTGCTGATCTACAAACATCACTCATCTGCCTAACGAAAAAAAAAACCCAATATGTCTGAGAGAATCTATTATGATCATTTCGAGGTCTCTGTTTTATTGTACCTGTCTGTTAAAAAAAAACACAGCAGGGATCTAGAAAAGGCCCCTTCACATTTGGTCTCAGTGGCAATATTCTCTCCCAAAATGTCTTTATTTGCTTTTAAACTATTTAGACCTGGTTGATCAACTAATTGGTTGTTAATCAGCAACTAGTCTATTTTGATCAGTGGGTCATTTGAGTCGATTTTTAAGGAGAGTAAAGACATTTGCTGCTTCCCCGATATGCAGATCTCACGGCTTTTCTTGATCTTATACGATATATGACACTGTACTGAATATCTTTGGATTTTGGGCTGTTAGTTGAGTAAAATAAGCATTTGAATATGTCACTGTCGGCTCTTAGCCAGACTTCTAATATTCTGATTCCACGCACATTTCAGTCACTACATTTCCAGCTGATTTTTTAGCGTCCAGGATTATTGAGTCTACTTTAGATCACGTTTCACATGCTTGACATTTTGTACTTTCAAAAACTTTCCGACTGTCGGCCTATACATCCGCTCTGCCAGCAAACTTCTTCCCATCCGCCTCCCTCGCCATCTGTCTGGCCTCTTCCTTCACTTTTCGTTGATGTCATAGTGTCCCTCTGCAGCCATTTTACGATGGCCATTTTGCATCTGCCTGGCTGTCTACGTCTGTCTGTCTCTCCATCTGCTTGCCATGTTAATGCCTACTCCTAAGCGTTCGCTTTAATTTGAGCTGGGAATAGGGAATGCAAAATGGCATGAGTGAAATTGAGCTGTACCTGTCTGCCTCTTCAGACCTGCCTCTGTATTTTCCATGTGACACCCTAAAAGCCTGTCAGTTCAAATTTCAGCATTCCACCTGCCTGTCTGTTTACTAGTTGCTCTATCTTAGAACATTTCCAGAGAGACCCATCGAAGTGCTAAACTGTTCAGAGTATTTCCGCAACGTTACATTTGCTTAAAGCTCTGCACTGTTTCTCTGTAGTTTTATCTCTGAAATCTAAGGGTATTTCAAATCATATCTAACCCTCAGGTGGGTGTTTCTAGGTCTAAATCTGTAGAAGTGGAGAAACTTGCAAACAGAGATCAATATGTTTCTCATTGGGAATGAGCAGGTTTGAGAACCTCTGCACTAAGCTGCTTATGATCGACTGTCTCTCCATCTGCCTGTCTGTCTGTCCTTGTCCCCGGGGATCTGTACCTGTGAAAGCTGAGCGATGTTCCCACACTGCGTGGGCACGGCAACCCACGCGGAATTATCTCACCGCTCGCATTTGCATAAATGCACACACACACAGATGCAGATGCACACAGGTACATTAACCATGCAGTGTCAATAGGTTGAGAACGCCTGAGTCCGTCTGCCTGTCTGTCTTCTGTGTCATCGTCTAAGAAACTTATTTTCCATTTAGTTCTTCATCGATTTCAGTCTCCCCCTCCTCCTCCTCCTCCTGCTGCCTTCCACATTCTCCTCAGTTCATACCGTTTCCCTGTCTGGGGAATACATGCAGATATTACCAAAGCTGGTGCCTGCTATTGTGATGTGCCTAAGTGCCAATTGGTTCTCTCAGTGAAGTGCGACTGAACAACAGTTTATATTAAAAGGGAAGCAGATACGAAGCAGATTAATGAATCGATGAATGGAATCTGATTAATACATAATTACTGATCTTTCTGCCGTTTGCTCCGCAGCTCCGTTCCTCTGTCTCTCTATCTCTACTCTCTAGTTTCACTGTTGCTTTCTGTACCTTCAGTGTTAAAGTGTGTATTTATTTGCAAGTCACTCATGCACACATAAAGGAACAGTTTCACATTAAGCGAAAATAGCTTTTACAATTTATTGCCGAGGGTCATTTAAAGGTAAAAATAAAGCTATAGCAGCTGATTAGCATAGCTTAGCATAAGCATGAGCAATAGGAACAAGTCTAGCAAATGCATCTCCATCATTCAACAGAGGGGAGAAAAGTTATGGTTTTGCTTTGATTTACTGAAAGTAAACTAATCATCATGCAATCCCTGCAATCAGGTGTTAAATCAGCCTATATCTCTGATCATTTTGGTTTTTTCATCAACTGACAAAAACAAGTGATGAGAGACATTGCACACTATTGGAGCACCATTTGAGTTGGTTCAGTCGAGCCCGATGCTGATCATTTGCCTGTCAGTCACTGCCTGTCCATCCTCAAAGGAGTCTCACTATTTGCATAAGAGAGGAACATGCTACTTAGCATCACTGCGATCAAAGAGATCATGAAAATAGAGCAAAGATGATGTAAGGCTAGCATACGTGCTGAACCCCCTTGTCTAATGGACCAAAAAATTGACTAAAGGATTTAGATTGCAGTGGACGCTGCAATGTATAAACTATTTGCAAGTCAATATTAGCTAATTCTGCACTGATCGAACAGGAAGCAGCTGTGGAGATGGGACGTTTTGCGAAGGAGCTGAATGACAGAGGCTGGTCTTCAAGTGTCTCAGACATTTATTTCTAACTCTTTTGGAGATGTTTATTTGGTCAAGATACTGCGTTACGTCTGGCTCTATCAACCTATCTGCCTACCAGCACCAGTACAGTTCACCAAATAATATACCTCTGTTTAACCTTTACAAAAACTAAAGTAAAAAAATGGATGCTGGTTTTTGTGTCATTCATGTTAAGAGCTGTTATGCTGCAGATGCTGCTGAAAATGCTGCTATTGCTATCAGCAAGTACGCCAGTCTGTGCACCAATCAGATCCCATGTTATCTTTTAGCTTTGAAACGGTACCCAGCTACTTTCCAATTAGCTCAATTAGCTCTGACTGATGTCACATACCTGGCATCAATTTTTCTTGGCCGTTCTAAAACAATACTCAGAAAGTTGTGCTGTGTTGCCATTGACATCATCTATTTTTAGAACAGAGAGACCCGCAGAGCTAGCAAAATGTCTTCATTTAGCAACATTTTACACTGAAAAGTCAAAGGAGATGTTTAAGAAATTGTTGTTTTTTTTAATGCACTGGTATCAGATCAGTACTTGGTATCAACTAATACACAAAAATGGTATTGGGACATCTCTATTCATCTTCCAGACATGGCAGCAGTATCCATCATCTCATATTACTCTTGGCAAAAAACTGAACATACATATTCCCCAAAACATCAGCCTTAACTGACATCAGGTTTAGATTTCCTACTTTTCTCTACTTACGGCAATATAATTGTTCACTAAATAACAGACTAATTCTCATTCACGCTGTACCATACCCGTGACTGGTGCCTCAATATCCAACATAGTGCGCTCCTGGCGCAGGATGGCGGCACCCTCATCGATGATGCGCAGGGCCACGGCCTCCTCCAGTCGGCCCTCCTTGGTGAGGTGAGCTTTAAGCAGGTCCACCCGCGGCCGGCCCTCAGCATCAAACACCTCCTTCATGGTCAGCCGGTGGGCCAGGGGGAAGGGGACCGCTGGAGAGGGAGGATGGGAGTGATGGAAAGGACAGGACATTAGCGTTAGAAGACGGTGTGGGCAG
>JAQFJA010000026.1:4901104-4913822 GCA_029874485.1 Naso brachycentron | reverse complement strand
TACAGTTATTTATGAAAATGTCAATGATTACAAAGTGGGTTACATCTGAATATTTTCTGTAAAAAACTTAGACTATATGTTGAATAATATTTATTTTGTTGCTTGTATCTTTTTGATGTGCACAATGCCTTATTTTGCCATTTCAGGTCAAGGCCGTTTAGTAAAGTTTGATGGTATTTTGATGCTTTTGATTGGTTCTCTTGTTAGAATTTGCAGTGCCCCACATCTGCCATTAACACTGCGTGGTTTAAACATTTGAAAACGGTTAACAGTTGAAAACATTTGCTAGAAATTTATAAAAGTACTCAGAAAGTAATCAAATGTAATAGAGAGCCTAAATCCTGCCTTTCTACTTCCTGTCCATGGGACCGACATTCAGAAAATAAATGAATGCGATCCTAAGGCAAGACAGAAATTATTTTCTGGTCCCATTTGGCTTGTCCTATGAATTAAACATATGGTGTTTGGCAATTTTAAAGAGATAAAAATCATTACAAGCATGAGCATGTTGAGAGCTGCAGCTAAATTAAGAGTCAGTCAGTTTTGTAAAGAATCATTGAGACGTCTCTTACGCAGCGATCAGGTGTGTAGTGTTTCTATATACATATTTTTCAAGTCTTATACTTTAGCAGTTGTGTGATAAACTGACTTTCTTGACCTACAAAATTATCTTATAACTTGACAAACATTATGTTTGAGATTTGCGGAACTATTAAACAGGATCAAAAAATAATTTGTCTTTTCCGTTTCCATCTATTCAGATTTTTTTCCTAAATAAGGCCCCATGGAGTCCACTGCAAGGGGCGTGACTGAGTCGCTCTATAAGTTATCAACTTAAGTCCTCAGTTGATTAAATAATTGAAATAGTTACATTACTTATTACATTTTAAATATGATAACTAGTAATCTGTATCCTATTACATTTCCAAAGTAGTCTTCCCAACCCTGCCATATTTGTTATTTTTGATATTTATACGCAAAGTAGAGAAATGCTACCAAACATTAGTTTAAGAAAAGTCAAAGGGAATCATCTCGAATTTACATTTTACAACTAGAAACAAAGGATAAAAATTAACTTAAACTAAAAATCAACAAGGCTAATAGCTAACAGCTAATGGTTAGCAGGCCTCCTATAGGCAAACTATGATAAATAGACTCGATGTATATAACGCTTTTCATGTCTTCTGACGATCCAAAGTATTTTACAATACAAGTCAGCATTCACTCATTCACACACACGTATTTACACATGAACAGCAGGTAGCTTCTCTACAAAGTGCCATTGGGAACTCATACACACACATTCACACAGCAACAGATCAGCAATTTGGGGTTCAGTAACGTGGATCGAACCATCGACTTTCTGATGAGTAGATGACCCGCTCTACCTCCTGAGCTCCTAATGAGAATTCACCTGTCCATTTTGAAAAACGGGAAAACCAAAGGGAGGATGCTAGTCAACTCATTCACAGAAATGTTTATCAATGTGCCTTTTTCTAATAAATAAATGCATGATGAGATATGTAAATGTAACACTACATATAAAGTGCAAGAGTAGGGAGAGTGAATTCCACATTAATTTATCTTACACTGTGTAAAGATGGTGTTAGCTTGATATACTGTAGGCTCAGACCATAAATGCCACACTTCTTGAGTAGAGAGCTGGTGGATAGTATTTCTCTGAAATGCTGCTTCAAGGCATTTTTAACACTCCTTAACACCATGTTGCCAAGTGTTTCAACCCTGTGAGAGAACTAAACTTTCTGACAGTAGAGGCAGTCTGTCCCCTGTCTGATTACATGTGACAAATACAGTGAAGTCCACTCTCTGAAGTGCAGGCAAGTGGGGAAAACTACATGTATTCATCCATAACTGTCCTATTCTCTGAAGCAATCAGTCACATTATGCTAGTTGTGCATGTGTGTACTGGTTTTTGTTACCTATTAAGGACCTTTACCTGCATAAATACTGACTGTAAAAGGACCAATAGTCCTCATGGAGACCAAAGACCGGTCCTGATGCGGCATGACTTGATTTCTAAGGTCCTGGTTAAGTTCAGGAGTAAAGTATGAATTGAAGTTAGGTTAAGGTTATGGTTAGGCACAGTTTGGTTAAGGGTTAAGGTTAGGGTTGGGCTGTACAAATGAATGGAAGTCAATTTAAAGTCCTAACAAGAATATCTGTGCAAATTTGAGGTTGTGTGTGTGTGTGCATATGTGCACTAAGCTGGACCAAGGGGTGTAAGATGAGCAAAGAGGTGAAAGCATTTTTAGCTCCATCCTAATACTCTTTGTAGTGCTTTTGTCTTCTGGCGCACCCTCTATAGCTGAACTCTCCAGTGTGGAATTTATTAAGCACCAAAGCTGCCAGCTCAGCCAAAAATCTCCACATCGCAGCGCAGTGAAGGGGAGCCCAAGAGAAAATCTATGACATAGCTTTCAACCAAATCTCCTAAATTTGTTTGGGCTGGCCTAATAGCCTAACTGGAGCAGAATCTGATCAGAATCATCTTGTTATTGTGCCCATCCTCTCTAATGGCTAAAGTTAATTATTGGGCTATTTCATCATTTTAAATAACACAGGGACACCGTCCAGAATGAGAGGGGCTGCTGCAGGATGGAGGAAGTGACAGCAAGCAAGAACAGACAGATTGCACAAATGACTGTAGAAGTCACCCGTGATCCATCTGTCCTCATTTGTGTCTGTCCTCCAAATGTTGCAAAATATGACTAAATAGGTATCACACAGCACACATTTGTGCTCCAGTAAACTGATTGTCAGATCATTTAAAAGAAAGGGAAATCATCTGTGCTGCTGAGTAATAAATATGCCAGACGTTTAACAATAATCACACAGTAAAAATGGTTCATAAAAAGTAATTACAGAAGCACATACAGGATACACAGCACATAGAGTGCTACATGCAACCTATGAATCAATTCATTACAGAGTGATACCATGCCTGCCCAGGCTGGATCTGTCTGGTGTTCATCCAGAGACATCGACCAGAACTGATGGCATGCCTGTGTGTGTGTGTGTGTATTTGTATGTTTGATGTTATGCCCTCTACAGGACCTCATTTTAAGCGATCATACACACATCTCCCGAGATCAGTTCATTCCTGCTGCCTGTCTCTGCAGGAATAATTGGAGGGAGAAACTGAGGGATAAAAGAATCTGAGCAGCAAATGAGAAGAGAGGGAAGGAAAGCAAAAACTGGAATATATGAGAGCGGAGATATACAACTGTTCACATGCGTGTTTTGTGTGTTTCTGTGTGTGTGTGTGTGTTATTTTTTGTCTGTGTTTATCTACCATCTTTGACCCAGATCAGCTAACACAGATCCATGGGTCTTTGAAGGTGGTGGTGGGGGGACAACTAAAGATGCGTTTGAAGTTGTTCAATTAATGCACACTACACACATGTAGGACCATCTGTGTACACAGACACACACACACACGAACAGAAACAACAGCCCATCCCCTAACAGCCTGTCCTCATTAGACAATCCCTCTCTCTCTCTCTCTCTCTCTCTGAAGAGTGCCTTCTCTATAAATAGCCCTTGCCCTGCCACCCTCCCCACAGGGCAGACACACAGAGACCTGTCAAGGTGGGACCCCTGGCTCATAAGAATGACACCAAAATCCAAAACACACACTCAATCATGTTCCCATCTTTAGATGGGACAAGACAATACGTAGACTTACTTCAATTTTCTGGAAGCTTACCCTGACAAAAACCACAACCATAACCACTACTGCCTCACCCTATAACCTTAACCCAATGTAACTTGCATTTTGTTCCTTTAAAGTAGGTGTCCCACAATGTAACTATGCAAACACATTTATGTCCCCACAACATGAACAAAAAGCATTCATACACACACACACAACTCACACAGGGCTCTAAGGGGACCCATGAGGGAATGGGACAGCATGTTACACTAAAAGGAAATATGCCCAGTGTGCCCCGAGCCATGCCAGAGGTGATCTGGTGTGTGTGTGTGTGTGTGTGCATGAGGGAGGGAGGGAGAGTGTTTGTGCATGCATGAATGCATACATGCATGTGTGCATATTGGATATGGCTTCACTCAGCTTTGGTGAATATTATTCACACATTCATTGATATGTACAAAAAGTTACAACTTACTTACAGTTTAGTCTTAATTTTGCTCCCTGAGAACTTAGCTTTTTGACTATTTTCTCAAGCTGAGGCAGAAAGAAATTTGGTTTGAATGAGGGATTTGAAAATGCTACCTTGCAATCTGAATTTATGAAGCATCAATGGTCCCAATATGTGGAATCTGAAAGCAAGATTTTACCATATACCTGAAACTTTAGTCAGCACCTAAGAACCAGCATCATTTTACAGTAGGGTTGGGTGATTGGATGAGTATATTGACAACCAGTGACAGGCTTAACCCACTGGCGGTTGGTTTGTTGAAGACGATGATTTCATTCAGAGCTCACTTAGTGACACACCTGCAAAGAAACAAACTGTGAATCACACCCACAAAAATCCCTGATACTTAGGACAAGTGGGGAATAAATTTGGCCTGCCTGCAAGACACTGGCTGAAATGAAATGTCAGTCAGTCAGTCAGTCCGTTATTTTAATAAAAGTTATTCAATAAATAATAATAAGTAACAAGTAATAAATTAATTTTTGGTTATGTTAATCCAGAATTAGGGATGGACCAAATGAAAATTTGTGGCTGAAGCAGAAACTCATGAAACACTTGCCCGAATACTAAACCATCTGTTTGCAGTTTTTAATTAATTTTGCCAATTTCTTCACCATTGCATAAATTGAATAAATGTGCTTTAGTCATGCTTTTCAATTAAAAAAAAAAAAGTAAAATTACAGTTACCTTTTGCTTTGGCACTGTCACTGGCAACCTTTTTTTCCTTTTCAAAGATGTCAGCCATGGATTGTGGTCTAACTTTATTTAAGGAAAATGTTTATTTCATAAAGATTTATAAGTTAACAATGCATGAAACATTTAAAGTTAACATTAGATGTTGAACAGTTAATGTAAAACATTGAGCTAAATGAAGACTGTATATTTCATTTGATATCTGGTGCGTGAATTACGAGTGCAGGGAATAATTTAGAGGTTAGATGCGCTGAATTAATTGTTAGGTCTCAGTGGACTGCATTGCCCATGATGCTCTGGGCAAAAGAGAGAGAGAAGTTTTAGTTTCCTGTTTACTTCAGACTCCAGTAGCGAGTAGTTGCTGTAAGCAGCCAAGTTGTACTTTGCTGTCACGAGCTAATGTCATATATATATATATATATTCCCTTTTTTACTCACTAAAGTGACGTTTGATTAAAGAAACGTCTTGCTTTGTCATTTTTAACAGTTAAAGCTACGGTAGATGGACAATAAAGTCAGCGGGCGTGCTGAGACTAACGTTAAGAGGGGCTTTCTTTTTTGTTGCTGCTGATGTGGCCCTCTCTTTCTCATACTCACCTAGCCTCAGCACAGCCAGCTAAGTCTATGCTGAGGCTAGTACTCAACATGCTGCATTTTACATATTTTAGTAGCATGCTCCCGGCGTGCTGCCACACTGGTTGCTGTTTGATCCGGTCATCAAAAAATGTCCTTGTTTGGTAAAAATTACTCAGCCTTTTAACTTATTTGGCCAAACACAGAGATCGCTGTTTTTGCTATTTTCAGCTGAATAATTTCCACTCGCCGAACATTTGGTGCATCCCTATGCAGAATAGATACCCCTTATAGCTTCTATTTGCAGAACAGGATGACATTGCAGGGGGGCCAAATCAGTGGGAACAAGAAACGTGCTGTTGTGCATGTATTGTCATGATGGGGAACCTGGTTGCTATTGTGCAACAGTTCATGTCGTTAGCGCCCCTAGACAACTGAGAATGTCAAAGCAATACTTGACCGTCAACGAATGTCAAAGAAAAACCACAAGCATGCTCTTTGTTGCACTCCTGACCTGATGCACCTTCTTCACTTTGGGAAACTGCCAACTCTTCCTTTGTGAAATGCTGTTTGGTCCCTGGGTTTTAGTGACAGACACAACTCTAACCTCCAGAGATGTTCCTGGACATGAAATTTGGATCCCTGCATGTTTGATGGAGGTCCTATCAAATGTGCACGTATCACTGATGACAAAAACGTGTGTAACTCAGGTACTGATCTTCATCGACTTTAACTTGGAATCACGAAAGTTATTGTGACTACCTGCTGTAGGTGAATTATCAGACTATGCCACATTAATGTCACTCAGTTTCGACTGCGCAAGGCGGTTGCAGGAAAAGTCGTTTGTGGTAAACATGTCATTTGTTGTTCAGTGAGATGCTAAAATCACAAAACAGTTCAAAAAGACCTTAAATTTCACACAATCCCATCAATTCACACTCATTTTCATGCTAATGGCAGACATTTTTGGTTGAAAGCTCTCAGAAGAGATGATTGGAATGATAAACAAATTAAAAATGCCTGACTTTGCAGTTCTCATTTCATATCAGGAAAGCAGACAATGGTTTAAAACTAAAATCAGTATAATGCAGAAGCAGTTCAATAGCCATTCTCTGGGCTTTCTGCAATCAAAGTGCACGCACATCCGCAGTGTTAATTAACATATAACTGGTCTATATGCACATTTCTTGGCACTGTTTTGCTCCTGCATGACAGGAACAGTCTCTGAAGCTTTAAATCACACCTCATATACCAATATCTCAGTACTAATTTAAGTGCCAATATATACATCATCCACCGTGTTTTTACTTTTATTAGGTCCTCAGTGTCAGAAATGTGTTGATTCATCTTCACTGTCATCTCTGAGGCTGTACTGTACAGTTTGACTTGGGCAGAAAAAAAAAACAAGTGTAGCTAATAACATTAGTAATGTGCCTGTTCAAACTGGTGAACCAGTGGGTCATGTCAGTGAAACAGCATGCACATTACCAGGTCCCTGCCAGTGGGACAGCTAAATGGAACACAGCCATAGCTAATGTGATCAGTCTCTCCTGTGTTTCACTCGTCAAGAGATCCAGCATGACAAAGAGCTAACACACTGCAATATACTTAAAGATATGTTTTTATATTTTGTCCACCCTCATTCACATACAGGTAAAAACTTTCAGCTGTATTATCAAGCTTGTATCTCTTTCAGTTGGCTCCCCAACCCTCTGACAATCCGCTGCAGCCAATAAATACTGTGATTACTAGGGCTGCTATTTTCATTATCTCTACTTCTGCTGCTTTTTTCATTGGTTAATCATTTTATCTAACTCCTTGAGTTTCAAAAACTATGAAAAACAATGCTTTTTAGTTATCCAAACCCAAGGTTAGGCAAGTTTTTGTTTATACTGGGACAAAAACAAGCTTTTTTTTAAATGAGCCAATAAGCGCTTGATGTTTTAACTTGTCAAAACTGCCAGTAGCTCCACAAGTGTCCCAGTAAGCCATTAAAGTGAACCAGCATGATACTGGGTCCTGAGCCTTGTCCACATTTATGCAGGTATTTATCAGAGCGAAGCTTTTCCGATGTGTTTTGGCCTTTCGCACACACACACACACACACACACACAGTTTTAGGTCACTGGTGACAGATCTCTTGAAAAACTCCAGCCACGGTGAAGATATTTGGAAACTCTGCTTGCAGTGTTAACATTTAAACAGACTAAAGAGTTTCTGCATGTGATGACAAATTCTGCACTGTTATCACCCTTGTTTACATTAGGCTAGATAGTGCTGGTGCTAACATTGCTACTGCTACATTAAGACTGAAAGCTCTCCACTTAGTGTTACTAAAGATAAATTATGATCCACGCAGCCGTGTGGTAGGTACAGTTCTCTGTGCTGAAACTTTGTATGACACCCTGGTGAGGTGATTAAAATTTAAAAAAGGACATCTTTGAGTGCTGGCCTGTTCCTCTTTTTCTTCAAGTGTTTGTTGGCCATGCACCTTAAGAGACTATATTTATTCTGGAGTGTTGCATGCACTACAGTTTCTCTGCCTTTACATGGACTTCCATTCATTTGTACAAGCCTAACCCAAACCCTTACCCTAACCCTAACCAATTAATGCCTAACCCTAACCTTAACCTAACCTCAATTCATACCTTATCCATTAACTTAAATCTTCACACTAATCTTTAACTTTAAAGTTGTGGGGTCCATGATTTTGTCCCCACAAACGTTGTCAGACCCCACACCATGAGTGAAAATCCAGGTTTTGGACCCCATTTGTACCTTTCCCCTAAACTTAACCAGGACCTCAGAAATCAAGTCATGTCACATTAGGACCGGTCTTTGGTCCCCATGAGGGCTATCAGTCCTCATATGGTCATTGTTTATGCCAGAAACGGTCCTGAATAGGTAATAAAACCCAGTACACACACACACACACAGATGTATGTTTGCATGATAAGTGAACTGAAAAGGGTTTGAGAAATACACTAGTGAAGCCAGGGGATGCTGTCCCTTAACAGTTTGAAACACTACTTCTTTTGTCTTTCTCTTTTTTCTCGCCCTCTCTCTCCCTCTGTCTCTTTCTCCATCCCTCTGTGCTTCTCTTCTCTCTCGCTCCAGCTACTTCACCTCCTCCGTGGCCTTGTCACATTTCCTACTTGCCTCTTTTCCTCACCTCGCCCCCACACTCTCTGCCTCCCTGTCGGTGCCTCTCGATATGCTTTGTCCTTTGGCTGCATCTCTGTGGGCTTCTCCCTGCTTCTCTCACTAAAATCCATAACGGTGGGATCTACCGCGCACAGTGCATCCGCCAGGAGTGACGTCTCTTTGACTGATGCCTCCATCCCTCTCCAGCTTCACACACACTAAATCATTCTCACCTGACTGATGAATCGCTGTGTTGTTTTGCTGCATGTTTGTTAGAGAGGGTGCATTTGTGTGTATCTGTTTGTGCGTGTGCGTGTGATGGATGATGTATGAGGATGTAGGCCATTTAGTTGGTTCCAGTGTTGAGGCAGCTGAGCTCCAGTGGCCCAGCTGCATTACAACACACATGCAAACAGAAATGAAGATGTAAAAGAACACATCCGCATGTGAAGAGGAGCTAAGCTGGAGGTAAAGGCAAATAACTAATGGATTAACTTGGGGTTGGATTTGGTTGCAGGCATTTTTCCCCCCAAGGGTTCCAGATTCCTTAGTAACGCCCCTGCACATCTGCATTCATGTAGTCACACACATAGGCTACAGACACAGCCATACTGTGGGCATATGCACATGCAGTCTTAAAGTCCTACGTGCAAAAACTGCAAGATGCCGCACGCCCCCAGCCCACCCCACCCCCTTCCGAGCACGAAGCACGCACGGAATACCGGGGCATGCCCGACCGACGCATCCAACTGTCAGCTCCGCTTCTTCCGGCAGAGAGACCTTGAGAGTTTAAGGGGAGCCAGTGGGAGAGACAGCCAGCCAGGCACCGTTGCATGTGACAGGCTGCGTGCTTGGAAGCCCCACTGCCATGCCAGTCTTGTTGTGACCCGACAGGCACGACAATCTGTGCAAGCTCCGCGGATCTTAACCCGAGCGGAGCCCCTCCTCGCCTCCCCTATAGTCGCCCACGCGTAAAGCAGAAACAGACACTCTCATAAACACATTAAATATTCCATAATCCAGTGATGCAATTACACCATTAGGGCGGTATGCATAAGCATCGCTGGGCAGTAGGCTCGGGCACGCGGCGCAGCATCCCCAAACACAATTCTGTCTTTGATTTGAGACTCGGGGAAACAAGAGGGGGAAGCCAGGGAGACCTTTACGGAGACGTGGCGGGGCGATACGCACGGATGAGGCACAATCACGCGCTGACATTTGGGCCTTAGAGATAAAACGTCGACTTAAAACGACTTGTCAAACCATCAGGGCATCAACATCAGCAAACATCAGTCCTTCTACAGGCCCGTGTAGCCTCATTAACTCTCAAGACAAGAAGGTGTGCACACGGCCTGGCAAAGTTGTCAGCCTGACGTTACATGGCATTTAAACCATTCGATTACCTGACTGTGGCTCAGACTGCGCGAAAAAAAAATACAACCAGATCGTAAATGTAGGCCACCCCATAGAGACAGTCAGGACATCCAACACTAGGGAACCACTGCGAGGTGCAGCTACAAACACGGCACATGAACACCAAGACAGAAAGCTCAAAAATCCCTGAGTCTCCGAGTGGCAAGTCCCCCATACCATTTTACCCTACCCCCCCTCTCTCCCCCCTCTCTCTCCTTACATCGTTGCTTACATGCAACATCATCCCGTGACACCGTCCACATCCACAGCAGAACCACAACACCAAAGATCGCAGGTTATGCGTAACATTTATTTACCTTTATGTCTGCCTTTCG
Source organism: Naso brachycentron (assembly GCA_029874485.1). NCBI lineage: Eukaryota > Metazoa > Chordata > Actinopteri > Acanthuriformes > Acanthuridae > Naso > Naso brachycentron. Next base: position 4,903,483 of record JAQFJA010000026.1, on the reverse strand, counting down.
CTGTCATCGTCACTCTGCTTGATGTTTCATTGGAACAAGATGCTCATCTCCCTCTCTCCCTCCCTGCTTTCGCCTCTCTCTATCACTCTCTCGGTTGTGTCTCTGAAGGGTATTATTCAGTAACACGAAACCACCGCTAGGAGTGGAGCGCGTAAATGGAGCTCATGCAGCACAGGGTGTCGCACAACAGCTTTGGCTATACATAGAGGAAGAGACATCCCCCCATTAGAAAATGGGGTAATGCCTCGGTGAGGGGGTGAATTCTAATAGAATAACGAGGGAAGACCCTGATTATGGCGTATGGTACTGGATACCTCCACCCCCTTCCCCTCCATCACTGCTTCCCTCCCCTAAAAGGTTCAGTGGCACATGCATGGTGACTCGCCAGCCAAATGGGTTTCTTTTATTATAAGGTGGTGTGATAGGCTAATAAAAGGGATGGACTCAAAGCAAATTAAAAAAAAAAAACGTGCGTATAAGAGACGCTGGTGCAATGACAGGGATGCAAACAGAAAGAAAAAACGATGAGTTTACAGCAGAATGTGTCTCAGAGGTAGCTCTCACTGGCCGTGCAGGATTTGGCATGCCTACATTTGATCACCCGGTCGGCAGGACTTGCGTTGCTGTCGGACATCCTGGAGTCGGGACGGGAACGGAGCCGAGGGGGCGGGAGGGGGGGACTCTCTCTTCTGTCAAGGGCCGAGACTGTGGTGTCGGGTCCTCCGGCAGGCGTCGAGGATATGCGCGGTTGCTGGGTGCTTTTCTTGCTGCAGTAGTGGCATCACTCGGTGGAGTCTCCGTGCTCTCTCGGACGGGGGAAGCCTGCTGCTGCGCCTGCGGTGACTTTGGGGGAGGATAGGCGGATACCTAGATGCTGTTGTGGCATGCTTGGATCCCAGATTTGTTTTTTTGTTTTTTCTTTTTTAAACGGGGTAACGGGGTGCTGATGTTGCGGTGGTGGTAGTGGAGTAGGGGGTGTGGGTAGACTCTGAAGGTTAGAGGGCGAAGAGACGCCTTGGAGAGAGAGGAGACGCGCAGGCTCTACCTCTCCAGGACGCCTCTGCAAGCGGTGCCGTGCAGCTGGCAACACCCCGGAATGGCGAAAGAAGGAACTCCCACGCAGGTTCACGCACACGCAGGAACGCACACACATACACACACACACATGCGCACACTCAGACTCATACTGCCATCATGTGGAGGCATTGATTACAGGGCTTCCCCTCTTAACAACAACCCTGTGGAGTGTGTGTTTGTGCGTGGGTGCGTGCACGTGTGCGTGAAACTGTACAGTAGGCTATTTGACAGATGATCACGTGGGCCTATAGGAGAGTGTTTTCTTTTAGAGGACAGAATCTGCAGCAAACCAAAGGCCAAAAGCGATGAAGGAGCTAATAAGATTTTTGGGGGGATCTACTGGACATAATATTGATCTGTGAGGAAGAGTGGGCTCAAAACACATGATGTTAATAATGTGACTGAATAGTAATAAATAACAGTAATAGCCTAATAGTCACACACAGCTGTTGGGCTGCAGTGTTCAAAACACCAGGACACAAAACTGTTGGGAAAAGTAGGGCTGCGTCACATGGACCTAGAATCATATCATCTGTATTATCTTATCATATATGATCACTGTACTACAGTGTTGGAGAGTAGGCCTAGTCACATGTATTGAAATTATGCAATTAAATTACAAAATACATGTAATTGTAATCAGTTTCAGCTACTGAGACAGAATGTGTAATTAAATTACAGTTACTTATGAAAATGTTAGTGATTACAAAGGGGGTTCCATCTGAATATTTTCTGTAAAAAGCTTAGACTATATGTTGAATAATATTGATTTTGTTGCTTTGCATGTTTTGATGAGCACAATGTCGTCTTTTGCCATTTCCAGTCAAGGCCGTTTAGTAAAGCGTGATGCGATTTTGATGCTTTTGATTGGTTCTCGTTTGAATTTGCAGCACCACACGTCTGCCAGTTAACTGCCTGGTTTATACATTTGAAAATGGTTCACAGTTGAAAACATTCATTAGAAATTTAGAAAAGTAATCACATGTAAAAAGTTCCATTATTTTGACAGAGTAATTGAAATAGTTACATTTTAAAGAGGGTAACTAGTAATCTGTAGCCTATCACATTTCCAAAGTAACCTTCCCAACCCTGACTACACAGTAAGCTAAATGTTCAGTTGTAAGCCATGTATCACAGTTTTATTGACCAAATCAGACAATAATGTAGGGATGACTATTGGTGTATCAACAAAAAACTCACACAATGAGATTTTTTATTAAGTAATCATCAGTATGGGCGTAATGTAAAAGGGGTGAAGACAAATATTAGAACAGTAAGTTCAGAAAATGATGTCATTTCATG
>JAQFJA010000026.1:4816891-4827220 GCA_029874485.1 Naso brachycentron | reverse complement strand
AATGTTGATTTTTTTCATCATTATTTTCGTTTTCTCTGTAATACATCAGGGTGACCATGATCATGGGGATTTTTTAAGGGACCTGTAGCGTAAAAGATGTTTTTTTTAAGCACGTAGAAAATGCTGTGCAGGCGACGAGGACAACTCAGCAGCACCACAATATTTGAATTTAATGGTGTTTCGCCACACACGTTTCTCCTTGAACAAATATTGTGCCTCTCTGCTATTCAAAAATTGCACTAGTCCATTTGCAATTAATTTTTTGAATGATTGTGCAGCCCTAATTTACAGCATCCTTCAACCTATTTTGAAGGAGTGAGTTTTGTTTCGAGATAAAACTGACAATCCTGTGGAAAACTGGTGCAGTTTGTGGGCTTCATTCAAGCCCCTCATACTGTATTTCCAGGTCAGATTTTGGTGGGGAGAGAGGATGTTATCACAGACACAGTGCCCTTTTTTTTTTTTTTTTTTTTTTTTTCGATATTACCAAAAGCTGTCACCAGAGTCAGAAATTTTAAAATCCAACAAATTAAAATGTAATTCTACAAAGTAAAATGTAATCCAACAAATTAAAATGTAATTCTACAAATTAAAATGTAATTCTAACAATTGAGCAGTAGAATAACTTTCCAACAATAGCCTTCTCATATTGAAAGGTTATCAGTTGTTTTTGTATTCACTTAGCAATGTATCACAGATTAAATATTTTTAATAATTTTTAAAAATATTACTTTTATTAACTTTTTTTTGAAATTTTTTATTCTCTGCAAATTAGCATTAGCAAAATTACCACCATGATTACACTGTTAATGTAAACGAAACGTGGCATACACCCTGTATAACTGCCTGAGATTGAAATGAGGCTTTTTAGCCACTGTAGCAAACTGCTTAATCATATCTGGTTTGTTAAACACATGTGAAACTATTTAGACTGTTAATGACAGACTTCAGCATGTGTCCTGTTGCAGTCAGGCAATAAAAGCTTTGTGTCGATGTCATACCGTGGATAGATGATGTCCACAAGTGTAATCAAAATAATGTGCTCTGACCTTGGCTTAACCAGCAGGTGGCGTGAGCATGGTGAGACCCAGCTGTGGGCCCTTACAAACGGGGCAGGCTTTTTGGTTGGAGGTGAATCTGGCCGTTTGGCAATTCAAATATAAACAATCTGACCATACATGCAAACTCAGTTTACAGACAAATCCTTTTCAGTGTATTTCAAACAGTCAACATAGAATTGAGCACATAGAGCTGGGTGAAATAAGGAAAAAGTTGGCTCATGTTGCTCAGCTCAAAATCCTTCATATTTTTGGGAGAGGAGAGAAGGGGAGCTGGTATTGTCCATGGCTGGATAGGTTTGTGCACTTCAGCGTGAACATAACATTCACACAATGGACTTAAACAGCAACAAGCAAACAAAAAGGGAAGTACTGAAAAAATTGCAGTAGGAGAGCTTTTACATTTTTATGGAGTCAGTGGGACCGTTTCAGCGGGACTGTTGTATTTGAAATGAAATACCGCTGTTGGCAGTGACTGATCCTGGTAAATCCTTACAGCAAGTTCATGGAGCCGACCTGCAGATTGTGGCTGGGGTATTTGCTTTCTTTCTATTTTGTTTACAGCATACTTCCACATAAGGGAGAGAAATCCTCAGAGCTGCCAAATTAAAAGGTTTATGCATTACAAATTACTTCCAACAGAAACAGAATATGAGGGACAAGTGTGGTGGTTTCATAGAGGAGATTAGACTTTTAAAAACTTTTAAAAAACACTCTCCCTTTCTCACGCCGGCAGCTGATGTTTATTACAATGCTGAGATTTTCTACCATGATCCTAACTCATCCACTTTGTCCATCATTTGGTAGAGACCCCAAGGAATTGTGTGAATACAGCAACAGCTGACACCACTTTCTTACATTTAATTACCACGATCGCATTAAGGGGGGTTGAGGCGGACAGTGCAGAGCCACTGCAGGGGGAGGTGGTAACAGGAACCATATGGGCAAAGCCATGTAACCCGAACTGAAGCCACGGCCGGCCTGGCTGCTCTGCACACAATCCCTGTGGCTTGTTCAAACACAGTTTATGTTACAAGCCTACTAGATTGCCAAAAGATGCACAGACCTCCGACACGATCAGCTCAGCTGACTGCTGGGATTTGTTCACAGACTCACCGGGTGCTTCCACAGCTCAGTATGAGTTATGGGATGAATTGAGGATTTAAGATGTCGGCTCTCCCTCTCTTTCCTGTCTCTCTCTCTCTCTCTCCCTCTCTCCCCTCATCTACAGATGTTGTCCTTTAAGCACGGTCTTGCTTCCTGACCACCAGCGCCAAGCTGAATAAGCTATTGTTTATGTCATGACATCATCGTCTTCAGCTTTCCTCTGCCCAGCAGGGTCTTCGAGTGAATGTGTGTGTGAGTGTAAGTGAGTGAATATTGCTTGATGGTAGCCAGCTTGCCAGACATTTGAGCACTTAAATCTAGAGTGGATACATCTGCTAGTCAGGCTTAAAGGGATAGTTTTAGTTTTAAAGACGCTCACTACCCACTTTATCATGAATTAGGTGTTCTTAATGTCCGCTCAGAAACATTTCTTTAGGATATGAAAGAAGGGAGTTACAAGCATTAGCATTTGTAGTGCAAACTAATAGAGGTGAAAGTTATTATTCTGAAAAAATCACAGATGAAGCACAGGCAAAGTTTGTTTGGTTGTAATGTTCTCCAGAGGGAGCAGACATTATTTTAGCAAAATGCTTTTCAGCTTAATTTAATAGTGGAAGCTTGGAACTGAATGAAAAAAAAGGCTGATAATGAGAACAACACAGCAGCACCAGTGGAGGTGTTTTATATTTTGGATGGACTATTATGATTTCAAAATTTACATCTTAAAAGCTTTTTGTTTTTCACAGCGTCAGAGATAGCTGGTGTGCTGCAGAGCAAAACAATAATAGTAATAAAGGCTTCTGCATACATCCATTTTAACATGTATTTCCTCGCTTCATTTCTTCTCTCTCTCTGTTGCTTCATCTCTTCCTTTGCTCCATCTCACCTCCTGCCTCTGTATTCCTTTCTCCACTTTATTCCTCTCATCTCACGTCATCTCACCCACACGCCACCGCATCCTCCTCCTTTCTTCTTTTTATGACACCTCCTCCTCCATTTCCCCTACAGTGCTGCTGCGTCTTATCTTTCCTTCCTCTTCTCTCCCTAACTCCATTCTTCCCTGTGTGAAGCCACAGATTGGCACAGTTACACATTTTGGCACTTGGGGCGTCATGGACAACTAGTCTTTTTCACTGCAGGGCAGAGCAGCTGCAAAGAAATGGATAAGAAATGGCAAGTTAATTAGCTAGTCAGTCAACTTGGCAGACATTTAGTAGTTTTCTGGGTCAGTCAGTCAGTGTTTGCCAGCCATTCAGATTTTCCGTCATTAAAGAGAATGCTCAGATGTGTTTTTCTTTACAACAGTTGCTCCTTGTTTGCTGCCACAGTAATCATCTCTGTAGTATTTTATACTGCATTGCCAGGTATTATTTTTGACCCGGTTGGCTTTGACCTTAGACTATATTTTGACTTTTCAGCAAACTGATTATTTCCAGAATTAATCAGTCCATCGTTTATTCCACGAAATGTCACAGAAGTGCTCATCTCGGTTTTCCCAATGTGACATCCTCCAACTGCTTCACAGTAAGAGTATTTGTTGTTACAGGTGACCAAAAATGTACGCAAATAACCAGTAGTGGAAGAAAGAGAGAGTCGTATGCCTCCTCAGGAAAATCATTGGCATGCAGCGTAAAGCAGTTGGATCGCCATATGTGTCTCAAAATGCTGCAGAAACTCTGAGAGTCATTAATCAGTTGTACATATGTCTAACATGCCCTTCATGAACACAACTGAAATAGTAATCGAGTATGCCCCACTTGAGTAATTCCTATTGGTAACGTAATTGATTATTTGTTTTCTAAACAGTCGTCATTTAGGCCTTGTGCATCAGTTAAATGAAACACAACTGACGTACTGATTTTCAATGAACCAAATTTTTTCAGATGGCTTTCAAAACTTGCATCAATGTTTTTGACAACCCTGGTACACACAGTTTGTCCAAAATTCCAGCTAGATAGATGAAAGCTAATCTTACCTCAGGCAAAATCTCCCTGTAGATCCTCTTCCTGCTATTGCTGATTATTCTGACAAGAGTGGATGAAGGGAGTGAAGTCAGCAGCTGGCCACAGGGATTCAGAAAACACTGGTAAGTGTTTTCAGAAGTTGTAGACAAGCCGTCCAATGCATGGCAAAAAGGAGTGAAGGGTTTCTTGCAAGCAGTCAGTTATTGTGTTGTCTCCGTCTCCAAGTCTGTAAACCTGCTTGTTAGTTCTTAAGCACGTCAGTCCGTTCATCCTGTAGTTTGTCAACCTGTCAGTCAGTCAGGTTGTATTTGAGATTAGACTGTCAATCACATTTGGTCAGTTGGTCAAGTGTCAATCAAGCTGTTACTTAACATCTGTGTCCCTCTGTGCTCATTAAGGTTGAGCCTTAAAGGGATTGTAAACCAAAAATTAAAAGTCAGTCGTTATCTACTCCCCTCATGCAGATGGAAGGTCAGATGAAGTTTTTTTAGTCCACAAAAACCTGCTAGAATTTCACAGGAAAAAGACGTTGCAGTATTCCCCCAAACAGTTGATAATGGTGACCAAGTTTCAAATGTAAAAAAATACATAATAGCCTCAACATGCCAGGTTGTTTTAAAAACGTCGCTGATGCTTTTAGCTGCACCGTTAACAGTCACCTGTAGCTCCTAAGATGGGAACTGTGTTCACATACACACGGGGGCACGAGGCGTCTGACGTTTTTAAAAACAACTTGGCATGTCAAGGCTTCAGGACTCTTGGATTAACTCACATAAGCAGTAAGGAGGCATTTCGCTGTTTAATTGGGTATTTTTTTAAGTTTGAAACTTGGTCACAAGTCACTTCAATTAACTGGGAGATTACTATAACACCTTTTTCCTATGAAACTCCAGCAGCGTTTTGTGGACTAAAAAATTTCACCTGACCTTCCATCAGCATGAGGGTGAGTACATAATGACTGAACTATTTGAACTGTTGAACTATTTCCTTTAACCTTAATCAACAATGGTCGCTAAAACCACAATGAAAACACTCTGCCTGTCTGCATGTCTGTAGCATAAATGCACACAAACACACACACACAAATGTTTAACAGCCGTTTATGGTTTGTCACTTGACGCATTTGATAGGTGTTGCTCAACACAAGTTATGTAATTTCAGCAGAAAAAATGAGTCACACGACACTTGTCACGTACCTGGAGAGTTTTATGTCGCAGTCACTGTCATAGTTCTGTCACGTAATGTGAGTTCAACTTTGCCATGAAGATAGCTGTCACCGAGCTTTCTTGTTGATATTCTTCTTTTTTTTTTTTTTTGATATTTTTGGGGGGGGTTGCCTTTATGTTGATAGGACAGCTGAAGGATTGGACAGGAAAAAGGAGAGAGAGAGAGAGAGAGAGGGGAAGACATGCACAGGGTGGAATCAAACCAGGAAACACTGCAGTGAGCTACCAAGGTGCCCCTCTTGTTGATAGTCTTTGGTCGTGTCAAATACGTTTACCATGGAGACGACTGAAACCTTTCACCGAAGCATAAATTGAAAACGTCGCTACTCTTTCATCACTGTGGAGCGACACTTTTTAAATGTGTGGAGCGATGAACCATAAATTGACCTTTAAGAGAAGGGAGACAGACTGTCATGGATTTGCTTCTTCAGTCCATTACGCAAAGAGTCACGTCAGAGAACAAACTAAAATTCCAAAGTCATGGCGTGGGAAGTCTATAGCATAAGCGTCAGTTCACTTATGCGTGCTTTTTATGCATATGCACGCGTGCAGTATCTTTGGCTGCACATTTGCACGCATGCATCCGTTTCTGTGTGAATCCGTGTGGGAAACACGCTGTGAGTGTGTATCTCTCCCCATAGCTCGCGAGCCTACCAGATCTAAGCCTGAGCAGGGCAGATAAAAGCCAGGCGCAGTTGTTTCCATATCAGAGAAACAGCTCTGCCGTGTGAACTAATCTCTTTCATATACATTGAGTGCAGAAACACAGACGCACACATAAAAGACACACAAGACAGCAGCATGCGTACGTAAACAAAACAGTCCATAATGCACCTACATCCTAATGCTTGCTCAGTGACACAGATATGGGAGCTTTTATATCTTTTCAACCTCTGAATCTTTTCCCCCCTCTCCGTTTCTCTTTCTCTCAGTCACACACACAAACACATACGCAACTCTCAGGATGTCACTTTGGGAATAAAACCCTAAGCGTGGTTCTATAGCGCTGCGGAAACATCCTGCAGATTATCCTTTCCTGGCTCTCAGTCAGGCAGTGATATGGACACACACAGTCAAACACACACACACACACGCACACAGACATTAAGTACACACTTTTGCAGCACAAGCAGTAATACATACAAATTCTCTCTTTCACCCTCTCACCACAGACACACACACACTAACTGAATCATTTCAGTACCGACAGATTTATCCCTGTCTATTTATAGCACGGCTCGATGTTCTCTGACACATCCCACAGTCGTACTATACCAACCACTGTTTGGGCTGAATAGGGTTCTTCTTAACACAGACGTCTCTCCTCTGAGGCATCCATCAGCACTTCCTGTGTGTGTCTAGTGGAAGTCGAGCCTGAATCTTTTTGGCATTTTCTCTTCCCCTCCTGATTTTAAGGCAGAAGTTTTGTGCTAGTTGTTGTGAAGTGAACATTTCTCTGTGTTTCTCCAAACACAGGCCCACACCTCAGTTAGTCTCACCCAGCCGAAAGAGGTCACCATTGTCTATTGTCTGCTGCTGAGTAGGTGTTTTTTGGGTCTTGTGTCTGTGGTTTTTTTTATGTGCGCAAGAAAGAGATAAAGAAAGAAAACAAAACCCCACCACAACATGGTGCCAGGTCTGTAAAAAAAAGATTACATTTTATTAGATTACTGTTGTCTGGATATAAGTTATAGCTTTTTTGTCATATGGTGGCTTTTTTGTCATATGGTGGTAGTCACACAGTGTTTTCCACCTCCTCTAGGAGGAACCTGAGGCATCCTAAAGCCGAGTGAGATAAATAATCTCTCCAGTGATGCTCTGGGTCTACCTTTAGTTCTCTAACAGCTGGATGTGGCCAAAAACCTGCAAAAGAATCGGCCCTGAACCACCAAAAACTGTCTCCTTTTGAAGGAAAAATCATCAAAGCATCATGCCCCCTTGGTGGTGCTGACTTTCATCCGGACCACTTTACATTCTGCAGCTGTGAGCATTGAAGGTCCCTGTCTGATGAAGCCAAAAGCATCTCCCGCTGAGAAGAAAAGAGAGAAATAAATCATTTTGAGGAGCGCGTATCGGACACTCTGCACCTCGAGATGCTGTCCATGAATATCACAAGCGGAATCTGAAACAAGGGACAACCCTCGAGGATCCCAACGTCCACAGATGACGTGTTTCACTTCCTTGCATTCTCCTGTGGGGTCTGTGACTCACTCTTAATCAGGCCCCCTTCCCTGGAATCAGTTTGCAGTGAGAGACCAGAAGCAATTGCCCCCAACAACGCAGCTCCCGTTTCCATAGCAACACATAAACCCTCCAATAATGTGGCGAGTCTTGGAGGGAATTTCAAAACTACAATAGCAAAATAACCAAAACCCTGTAGTTGGAATAATCTCTCCTCCTAAATGAGTCTTTTTTTTGTTTGTTTTTTTAATTGCAGGTTATACTGCCGATCAAGTTACACAGTTTTACAAGGCATTTTGAGAGGGAGTAAATACAGACACCAATGGGCAGACAGTTGAATTTTATTTTAACTTTCAGTCCATTTGAACAAATTATTTTGAATAATTATTGATTGCTAAATTGTGTGAGGAGCACTGCTGACTGCTCAAAACACTGAATCAGTTTTGTTTTTGTTTTGTTCTTTGTTATTTCTGGCTGCTATGAGAACGTCACATCTGTGCTGCAACAGTTTTCTGAATTCTGCTGTGTGTGAGGAATCCATGGGTGTTGATGACAAAGGTTATCCACGTGTCATGGTGGAAAGCTGCTCAACAAATTGACTCATGATCAGTGCGTTAGCAGCGTCTGATTGGTCTGTGTGCTGAATTTGTGTTGCTGACTTTAAGGAAATTCAATCGTTGTTGTTTTCTTTAACTAATGACTTTTGCAGGGCGCTCGTACCGAAAAAATTCCCCCATGGTTCCATCTTCAGTTCTGTACTTTTGACCTCACAGCTGCTTCGTCGTCCTCTGCTTTTTCATTGTTCTTCTTTCCACCAAATTAGAAAGAGGAAGAAGAGATTCAGATGGCGAGGATGTGTCAGTGTGGCTTTCAAAGATCTGTGTCGTGGAGACACAACACATCACGCAGTTTGTGACTGTTATTTTTATGTCTGTGCACCTTTACATTGCATAATATTATTGTAATATTATTTACATTGACACAGAAGTGTGTTCTAAGGTAGATAGAGACCTTCAGACAGTGACCTTTAGAAATCAAACACATTTATGCTTCTCTTAGGCTGACATTTTTGCCTAATACCTTATTAAACGTCCTCATTTTACATTTAAAATATTTTTTTTTCTGGCCAAAGCACTTGTTGAATAGCTCTCACCACTTTTCCATAGGCTATATTAAATGTATGGCTTTTCTCTGGGCCTTTCATCTGTGGTTGTTGGGCCATATTGAAGCAATACACTGGAGGAATGTACAGAAATAACCACAGAACATGTTGGAAAGCAACTCAGTGAACTTTAATAGTCCAGATACAGGACAGATATCGGGCTGATCTTTTGGCTGAGAGTTCCTCACTTAAATGCAGAGGAAGTTGTGCTGGCTAGGACACACTGGGCCATTGTGAAGCCGCCGCTAGGAACGGTCTAATTCATGAGGAAAAAGTCTGTCCTGTCGGTCGCTCCGCCCCCAACATCCTCTCCTCTGCGGAGCGTTCAGACAGCCAACAAAGTTCAAGGAAAAACCTCCAAACGCACTCCCTGCCTGTTGGCACTATGGTGAAATAACGCCGCAGTCAAATTGATCATCGCCGGGTAGGCTGTAATTATGTGCGACCTGACTTCCGCCTCGACGAAATCTGATTTGGCTTGAAGTGAAATAACAAACCGGACCGATGGAGATATTACCGACTGCTGGGTGATGAGGCGGTCGGTCCGTCGCGCGCCTTCAACCGCTGATTTCCAGGATCCGAGAGACGATGTGGAAAGAGGAATATGATGTTCACTTCGACTTCTTGCTGCAGCTGCTGTAAGTTAAATAACTGGAGTTGTTGGGAGCTTTTGCGTCCAAAATGGGAGGGAGCATTAACATTTTGCTGCGTGGCAAAATGGAAATAGTGAGCTGTGCTCTGACTTTACGCTGAAGAAAAATCCCGACAGTAGGCCAACTTCTGAAATATTTCTGTGGGGGCCCACCAAGGACACCAAAATTAAGATAAAAGTGACTTCAGCGGCATTTATGTGTCGTGTTGTGCATATCTAGAGGAGTTACATTGTCTGTTTTTTGATGTAACGTCGGAAGATTTAGAGAATTGATCACAGAGAATTAATTTTTCTGACATTTTTCCTTGACTAATAACTTAAATGATTAGTCTGTTTTCAAAGAAATGCTGCGCTGGTTATTTTTAATCCCTTGGCCTCTCTAATAATAAATATTAAGTTCAGAAATGATCCAAATAGGCCTTTTAAATCAGAATATGTAGCAGAAAACTTTCCTTCATGGCTGACTCGTATTTTGAACTGTCACCAGCATTTTTTTGCAAAGTAAATGTGAGCCAACTATGAGTCCATCATGTGAAGATACATGGATGTAACTTTGTGTTAGTGTTCATGGCTCCAGGTGTCTGTTGCTTGTTTTGTTTCTCTTTCAAGAGTTCAATATTGCAACAGTGTTTTTCTGCAGAGATGGTATCTGCAAGTTCCAGCAGATGTAGATGACCTAACACACACGTGCACGAACAAACACAGAAGTACAAACTCAGAATAATTTCTACCTTAGTCAGCCATTAATAAATGGTTATGAAAGTGAAAGAAATCCTGCGAAATAAAAGAATTGCGTAATCCAGCTAATCCCATAATAGTTGCTTATCCTGATGGGAGATGCCACAAAGACCCCATCACACACACACACACACACACACACACACACACACACACACACACACACACACAATCACACACACCTACCTTGCGTGCAGACACACCTGGTAGGTGTGGGTAGTACGCCGTGCACAGCCAGAGA
>JAQFJA010000026.1:4762296-4774139 GCA_029874485.1 Naso brachycentron | reverse complement strand
TTACATACAAAGTCAATGTAATGCTGCGATTACACTGTTGTCACTTCGGGCAACGCGAATCTCACGATACATGCGATTCGAATCACGCAATGTGGCGTCTATCGCCTCCATTGCATTCATTGTCTTCATCGCCTCATCAAAGTTGAAAATATTTAACTTTTCGGGCAACATCGCATGACGCTGTGCCACGACAGCAGATCAGTGTTGAGATTCTCCCAGCGTCAATGACATCCTGAAGGCATGAACGTTGCTAGAATTTACAAAACGGACACTGAATCAGACATGGCGGTCAAAACAACTGTTGCCGTGCGTGAATACCGTGGAGCTCCTACAACATGACTATACATGACAGGATTATTTAATGAACACAGACAGGGCGTCGTTAAGATTTCCAACACGTCTGGGACTTCCACAGCTGATACTGTGCAAAAAGGATGTTTTTAATCGGCTGTAGTTCATGATAGAAAATGGCAAACCCCTCTTCCTCTTACGCTACTAGTTAATGCTGACTGTGGTCGACATGAAGCTGTGCGACACAACTTAACAGGCTCCGGATGATTTTATTACCCAGACCCGACGTTGTTTATTTTGCCAACCTGTGGAGGGAAACCACAACTGATATAATGCAGAAATGATGATAACAGAAAGTGGCCAGTCCCCCCTTCCTGAACGAACAAATATAAGCAGACTGTGTACATCGCGCAAATGACGCGATTGAAGCGATGATCAAAAATATGATCTAGTTACGATCAAGTGACACAACACTGGCGTTTCTTGCGATTACGTCGCGTTCATCGCTTTTTGTCTGAACGCACCTTTTATCTTCTCTCTTCTGGAAAGCAAGTAAATAAGAATATTAGCTGTATTAAATATCGAACTATTCCTTAAAAATTAACATTCAGACCAAGTCATCCATGTCATGGAGCTTAGAAGACTCAGATGACCAATCAAATTAATGGTTATGATTTTTTTTTTTTTTTCTTATTTGGAATATGTGCGCATGTAGATGTGCATGTGATTTTGTATGCATGTGTGTATGTGCATAATTATGTGTAAGTGGCTCAAATGTGCATACGAAGTGTAATTGCAGCTCAGTGTGCACACATATGAGACTGTGTTGACCGGCTGACCTGTGTTTGGGAGTCTATGCTTGCGTGTGTGTCTAACACCAGGGCCTTATCAGCTGCAGTATAATTTTTCTGGTCTAGCATGCACTGCTGCGTCTCAGCTCAGGCTCACATTAGTGTGAACAGCAGCTGGAGGGCACAACCACTGTGGCATTGATCTCCAAATACCAGAATTAGAAGAATTTTTCGCTCTGGGGCAGCATGTCAAAACAATCCTTGCAACAGGAAACATAGTCAAGGCCACACCCTTGAGCAAGTCGTAAAGCCAATCTCAGTGAATTTAGAATTTCATCACAACTTTCTTTAGGTTTGCAGAGAACAATTGTTTCTATTAGCAAGAGGTGGCAGAGATGTGTTTGGAGGGCTTTAACATGACCTGACTTGTAAATTTTCAGGCTCCTCAGTGATCACGTATTCACACTGGCTTTTTACGCTGGAAAGAATACTTAAAAAAATTGGTTAAAGTAACGCTGTCTAACTATTTAACCTTAAAATAGCAGCTTTAACGGCAATTTTTGGTACACTGACTTGTAATCAGTGTGCGAAATACCCCGTGGCAATCGGGGGCGTCTCCCCTTAACTAGTGCCTTACAAAGTCTTACAAATAGCAGGCAAGTCAGACGATGGACCAGCATGAGCGTTAGCCGCAGTAGCCAAACCGGCTTCCTCCCCTACATTTTGGTTGTCCCAGTTAAGCTTTTTAGAAGTAAATCAGAAGTTGGTCAGTAAAGAGTTTTGCTTTCTCTTTGCCATGTTTAGTCCATGAGTGAACCAATACCAAAGCAGAAAAAAAATCCTTTTTCTTTGGACCCCCCAGAATTTTGCAGTTGAGGCTTTCAGGGGACCCTCTGTATTTTGCACCTTGCTGCTATATTTGTGACTGGTGTCTTGGTCTCAGTCGCTTTGTCAGGTAACAGGTAGAATCAGAGAGCATAATGCTTCGTCATTAGCCTCCCTTTGTTTTAGCCTGCAGATGTTCTGGGTTTTGTGCATCCCTTGTGCAAACTTTGACTGCCTCATGGCTTAAAATGTCAAACAGCATATTTACTTCAATACACATGTTTTCAGTGTGTAACATTGTTATGATGCTGCAGACGTTGTGTCGACTCTGTAGTTAGCATGTACTTTATATAGACTTTTATTTACAACAGTGGTATTATTATATAGTGGAAAGTTGCAGCGGAGTGAGGTGGTTGGTCTCAGCTCAACTCAAGCCATCTGACGGTGTTGCCTGCAGACACTATTTTCAGTTTTAGAGCATAAAGCACGTCACTTGTTTCAGCAGTCAGCTTGTACCGACGTCACCTGTCACGAAGAAGCGCAACATTGAGCAGCCAATAGGAACACGTGTTTTCTAAAACTGCCATAATTGGCTGAAGATACCTCGTGATGGTGTGAATGCAGAGCCAACGAGAGGTGCAGAAGTGTAGTGTTCTTTCAGATCACTGAAATTACAATATGCTGAAAGGTTATTATGGAATTTTAGTGCGATGAAACCAAAGATAAACTACCTACCTCAATTTTAAGCCGGAGTAAAGTTTGCACTAAGATGAACATACAAACTGTATTCTAATATGAATGTACATCCAGGGAGATTTACTTGTTGAATCAGTGACTTGACAAGACTTGTTTGTGTGTCTGTGTGTGTCTGTGTGTGTGTGTGTGTATGTTGCAAGCGGTCCCTCACTTGTCTGTCTCATCCTATTCCCCTCTTTGTTGCTTTATCTGTGTCTATTTCAGACACCCTCTGTGTGTCTCTTTCTCTTGTTTCTCTCTCCTTCTGTCTCTCTCACTGTCCTTGTCTCAACAGAGCATTATACCTTCACAAACGCATACACCAACACACACACACGTGCACACGCACGTGCACACGCACACAGAGCCATGCCAGTTAGCTGTTGCTGTTGCTGCTGTGCTGCAGATGCCCCAGTGTGCTGTCATTAGCAGGGAGATCTGGGGCTGCTATAAATTATGCACACTGAATAACAGAAGGCAGAGGATTTCTCCCCTCTGCTGCCTGCATGTATACAGTATGTGTGTATGTGTGTGTGTGTGTGTGTGTAGAGAGGATGTGTAGACCGTGTTTTTGCTCATTTATGTACCACTGATATTATACTGATCAACTCCACTTGTCTATGTCTGTCTGTTAGCGTACTTTTCTGTGGCTCAACACACTCATGATGCCCAACTCATGTACATGTCCTTCAGTGATGTAGTGTGTGTGAGAGAGAGGGAGAGAGTGTGTGTGTGTGTCCTTGCTTGAATAATGTATCAGCACTCACCTTTTCCAGCAGTCAGCCTTAGTAGAAAACTTCGACACATGCCTCTTAAAGGGACCAGCCCAGCGCCACATGGCTCAGTTTGTGAATGAGAGAGGTCTGTGTAACCCCACTTGCACACAAACACATGGAAACACGCATGCACACACATGCAGATGTACTGCGCACACCACCCACACACTTATGCGGCCGCTGCTGCGCACGCCTTCCTCACTGCATCAGCAAAGCGTTTGTTTCAGACGGGTGGATTTGGCCGATGCTCTCTCTGTTCATCTGTTCAGATTCTTTTACCACAAAATTAGATTAGACGTCAAATTGAAAACTGAATAATTAGAACTGTTTATGCCAAGAATGTGTCAATGTGTCAGTTGGTATTCCTGATAAACCATTCAAAAATGACAAGTTCGCGTTCTGTGTTTAGATAAGTTGGAGCCGTCCTACTCTTTTCTTGGAAACCCATTTTATCTTTGGCATTCTTATTCAGAAGTAGCCCAGTTTTGCCTAACTGCACACAGTTGGCATGAAGTCAGCAAATGCCTGATAGTCATGAAGTTGTAAAATGGCATTTTCAACCGTCACTATGGGGAACATTTTATTTCTCTCTCACACCTATGGTGCTTTTAAGCAAAGCGTTAGAGTAATAAAATTTGTCACAGAGGTGATGCTCAGTAAAACTGTGGCTGTTCTGGTCACCTTCCATGAAGACTCATAGAATCGCGGCTCTGAAACTGAGAATATATGCTCTGCAAACATTTCTTGGGCAAAAAAAGGGTTAAAACATCCCTTTAGTTCTATATCAGGCTATCTTCGGCTCAGAAAGGTGGGCTATCTTTATCTCTCTTTGTTGTGGTGATCTTTGATGGTGACAGGTAGAGTATCTTCATCTGTCTTCCAGATGTCCTCCTCTGCCTTTCTAGATGTTATCTTTTAACTATTATAGGCTTGTGGGTGATACTCTGTGTACTATGCAGTTGTTTTTGGATCTTTTTATGCTTCTGTGTGAGCATATCTTTGTCCACACAGAAATAGCGCATGCTTCCTTTTAAGAAGTAGATCTTTATTTTCTTTTGTACCTCATCTTACCTCTCTAAGGCATCTCTTTTTTACCTGTCTTTAAACAACCTGGTCTTGGCTTCTAATTATATTTTACAGTGTGGAAATATTTTGTTTATGTAGGTACATATGAATGCATTCAAGTAGATTTATTTAGGTAAGTGTATATCTCTGTCATTGTGTGCATCTCAGGGTTTTAGTGGGGGAGGGAGTTGCTGTGCTGACAGAGCTTTCTGTGTATGTGTGAATGTCTTTGTATTGTAATGTCTTTTTGCATTGCATTTTCTATATATTTGCGTTAGGACCCTCTGAAAACGAGATGGTTCATCTCAAGGGAGTTATCCCTCAAATAAATTTGAAGTTATTGGCAATGCATTGCCTAATTCTAACTTATGAAAGAATATTTCAGCTTCCTTTGTCAGCTTGCTGCGAGATGTTGAGGTTTTTTATTTGTAATTAGGTCAATTATGCTACAATTCCAACAACTACCAAGATTGATTTTGCCTCATTTCTTTGTGCACCAAGGTAGAATACTGCAGTCTTGGGGCTGCACAGCAGGCGATTCACCATCCTCTGCATTGAGTACTGAATCAGTCTTAGCTAATCAAAAATAATTTGCCAATAATAGAAACCAGGCAAAAGTTAAAATAATATCTCTTAGCAAAGATATTTAAAACTGTTGACTTGGTCATAACTGCAAAAAAGCCAACAACATACATGTTAAATATGGGTTAGTACCACCTACCACTGCTGTGTTTTACTCAACATGTTTGTGATGTGCATAATGTTTCAGATCTGTAGATGTCCATCCTGTCTGTCCTCAAAATCAGCTCCTATTACTATTTTTCTCTGCACAGCATTTGTTTTTATCTCCTCACCGCTACAGGTTATTATTGAATTAGTTGGTCTTCTGTGCGCACAAGAAAACACAGAGACTCAGTTTCAACTAAAGAAGAGAATACTGCACTTACAGGAGAAAACCTACCAGGCAAAATGTGAAGTCTGGACAAAAGAACCTGTTAATGTACAGGTTACATGCAGCATCACTCTCCCAGCTGGATGCTGTGTCCCTGTGTTACCTATTTCTTATTTTAGAAGTGAAGAAATATACTGTTTTAATATTTTTTTCTGGGGCCATTACTTTACAGGCAGTTATGCTCAGCAGCGCATGTAAACTTTTAGCAGATGCACATAGCTCTATTCAGTATGTTTGTCCTTCAAATTTAACATAGTGTTCATACTTGAACCATAACAGAATAATGCATCCACAAGCACTTGAACAGAAACTGTAAAATTTTTATCAGATATTTCCCTTGTGTTTTAATCTGGCCGGGGGGGGGATGCAAGCCCAACAACATCCTCCTCTCTGTGCTGTGAGCCCCTTAGTCAGTCTCTCTGTACTTTTCCTACCTTGTCTGTAGCTGTCTGTCCCAAGCCCTTTCATTTCTTCTGAAGATTATAATATTAAAAAAGCCAACTAGTAAAAGAAATTTATTGTAATTTTAATAAATATTTGACCACTGTAGTTTTTAGCAAGCGTTATTTGTTTTCATGGATTAAACACATTTGGTGCATTAGTGTGTATTTATGGAAGCACATCAGTGCACATGGGATCGCCAATGCAGTGGCTTTGTTTTGGGTAAATAATGAAGGAACAGTGCTCTGGGTTTGAAAAAAGAATAGAGGGGAATATTTTATTTTTTATATTTGTATATATTTGGGAAAAAAAACATACTTGTTATTAATTTATCATTTGATTTTTGTTTTGTTTTTGAGCATGAAGGTTTTTTGAAGGATGAAGTTTTTCTTTACTTAAAGGTCAGTGGACAGATTGTAGAGCCCTTCATGGTAAATTGTGATTTTAGATTTTAGGCTATAAATAAAATCTGATTTGACTTTTTATGGGATGTGCTGATAATAAGAAGAATAAAGAAAAATTAAAATCATCAGACTTATGAATGTGTTTGAATGGAGTATGTAATTGTGCCCCAGGCTGTAATTGTAGAGAATTCATCTGAGAAGGTTATGGCCTAAAGAAATAATCACAGTGGGCCTCATTCACCAATATCTTCCTATTTATTTTCTTAAATTCTTTCGTAAAAATTGTTCTTGTGAAAGTTGTTCAGAAAACTCAATGTCAGATTCGTGAATGCGTTCTTAAACCGCAGAATTGTTTGCATCTGTGCTCTTAAATTAATGAATGCAATTGTCCTTGTAAGTTGAAAGTGTTGTCACTAATTAGCATATGAACACCCACACTGAAGGGTGGACTCGTGTGCTGACACAGACAGAAGTCACACAGAGAGATTGTAAAAGTAAGTTGAGAGAATGCCAAAACAAAATCTAAAGACGGAGCACAGGAATGCAAAAGTAGAAAGAACTTCAGTAGTTCTGATGTGGAGGCACTCTTGCAGTAAGTGAGCAACAAACAAGCGTTAATATTTAGTGGTGTTGCTGGGTAAAAAAAATCCCACAAAAAAGATAGCTTAAAAATTCAGTGAATGCTGTTTGAGGAGAAGGGTGCACAGCAGATGTAGTGAAGAGTTATAAGTGGTTTGATATCAAATCTGAAGCCAAAAAAAAAGAAAAAAAATTGCCAAATATAAGAGAAAGGTGCAGACCACTGGAGGGGGAGCAGCTTATCTGGAAATATCTGAGCTGGACCAGCACACTGGGGCTATAATAGGAGTGACGGCCCCCTTGATTATCACTGATAATTGGATGATCATGTGTTGTGAATTGAAGTGTGAGTTTATTCATTTTAAAAAGACCATAATTCTTTCTAAAATAATAAACTGAGTATTAAAAATAGGTGAAAAACTGTAACAATTTCAATCCTTTAATTTATACAACTGTAGAATTGAACAAAACGCAGTAACCAGTTATTTTGCACAAACGTGTTTATTACTCAAATGTGCATAAGCATGATCTTGAGTGTTTGTAGATTCTGTTCTTTCCTAATCAGAAAAATATTGGTGATTGAAATATTGGTTCGTACAAGTAAGTGGGGTCAAGGACGAAATTTCTTCTGAAGGACAGTTATTGAATTGAGCCCAGTGTGCGTGGGGTTGTTCATCGTGCTGTTTTCAGGGTTCTCCTAAGTGGTCCAGGATGTCACTACCTTTATTAACCTCATTCACTAAAGGCTGCTGCCTGTCTTCCTTAATGTCATGCATTTATCTACCATGTGTCACCAGCGTACAGTTTTAAATATAGGCTTGTGCTCATTCAGTTTGACCTCATGGATCATCAGTAGCCCATTTATATTTTCTGTAATGTTGTAAAACCAGCCAGAGGTGTGTAGGGGAATCCCAGTTATTCTGACTTTGATCAGTTATTATTAAAATTGGATCAGTTATTAATTTTATATTCCTTATCCATTATAAAAATCCCACTTTCCTCTAGTTGAATACGTTCTTTCTCCTGTGCTTTGAGCATATTTAAAACCAGACCCAGGCAAGATTTGATCAGCCTAAATCACATCCACTTTGTTTTATTAAATTTGTTAAAAAGAAACAAATGTCTCATATGGTCTCATATGAACCAACTGGGAAAACAAAACAAAACACAAGTGAAGCTGTTTTTGTAGCAGTAAATGACCAGCTTGTCCACTGAAAATTGCACTCATTAGAAATCCTTTGTCTCTCTTTGAAGCATCACAGATTGACCCGCTGATAAAGCAGTGAACAATGATCAGTGAGGTTACATATGGGTTTTCTGGGAAATCAGCTTCAAACTTAAAAAACTGCTATTTGCTGCTGCCAACATGCAAGTTGCCAAATGCAGATTTAATCCTCAATGAGCCTTTTTCAGTACTGTGCATTCATTTTAGTGGCTATAGAGATGCCAGTGAGACTTTAATGAACAACAGTGTCTGTCAAGCAACATGCCAAGAGCATATTGAGGCTTAAAGTTTTTCATATCTCACATGTAATTTAGTTTCAGACTTAAATATAATGGGGATTTATCTGCCTAAAAATATATATATATATATTATATAATGGCAAATTTATAAACACGTAAAGCACATAAAGTACAGTGGTGCGTTTTAAACCACAGTTCACTCTCCTACTGTTTTGTGTTCCCATGTAGCGAACAATATGCCAAACAACCCATAAAATCAAAGGGGAGCCTCAAAGAAGGTTTTAGTATCTTATGGAGAAACGCTTACATGCAAATCAAACACACGTAACACTAGCATGATGTAAGCCATTTTCATTACAAGATAGATGTGGCTTGTGAAAAATGGTCGAAATTGTCTGTGGGCTTCCATGTTCTTTAAATCTGTTAATAATAACCCAACAGTTCAGACTGCAGTTTCACTATTTGCCTTTGTTTTCTTGGTCCAATAAAACTGACTGAGCTGGACGTTTGATTTCAACATGTATGACTGATTGACTGCTTCGTGAACATGGGACTTATTATTTAGATACTATTGCTGCTTTTTGAGACCTCAGCACCTTAAACAATTTCTTTAGCTAACGGCCATTAGGGGTTCGGCACAAGTGTCATATTTGCTCTCTACTTTCGGTAAGGATCCTGCCTGCAATGTTAAAATTACTTGTCGATGTCTGCTGTAATCAGATTCATAGAAAAGGCTATTGCAGTAGTCATGATGAAAGTTGGCACAACGCAATAATCTCTGTTCTGACCTTTTCATCTCTAATGTGATTGGTTCACAGTAGAAATACTAAAATCGTCAGCAGTTCCCTGATGTTTTGCTGAAGCAGAAATGTGGAGTTGTGTGTCCTCTATGTAACCGTGGAACTTAATGGAAGCACGATCAGACAGAAAAAAATGGGACCAAGGACAGAACCCTGGGGTACGCCACAAGAAATAAATCTGACCATCTTTGTTTTGTCTTTCAGGGCTGCAGTACGGCATCTTCTTCGACCAGGGTCTTTGTTTACGCTCTCAAAGGGGCGGTGGGACATCTTTCTTCCGTAGAATCTTTAGCTCCTCATGGAGGACGGATGTGATCAATGCTTCAATCCTCTTATCAGGAGAATTGTGTCTGTTAGTCTGCTTTACAAGCCTGCAGTTAATGGTGTGTGTGCGTGTTGACGGGGGGAGGTGGATGGGAGAGATGAGAGGTGAGAAATGGTGGGGTGAGGGGTGGACGATAAGAGATGGAGGAGCGAGAAGTGAGAGAGCAGGATGGATGAAAACAAGAAAGGAGGCAGAGGTGAGAAAGTGAGAGAGAGAGGGGGAAGATGGATGGATGAGTGGAGGGAAGAGGTGAGAAGGGAGAGAAATAATAGAAAGTGTTGGGGGAGACAGGAAGAGAGACGGAAAGAAAAGATAAATGGAGGACAGGTGGGGCGCAGAATGACTTGCACACGACTCCCAGCCCTGAGAAAGAAAAAGAGAGGGAGGAAGAGAGACTGAGAGAATAGCTTTTCCCCACCGTTCTGCCCGCAAGCCCTTCATTAACTATTCATTACCAACTGCACATCCTCCCTATCTATCTATCTATCTATCTATCTATCTATCTATCTATCTATCTATCTATCTATCTATCTATCTATCTTCACACATACATCTCTCTGTGTGTATAGTTGTGTGAGTTTTTGTTTTTGAGTGTCTTAAAAAAAACCTGATTTCTGTGGAAGCTGAAAGGGTGTATTTATACTTAAATAGATCTCACTGCAGCCAATAGAACACTGCACAACACCAGAGATGAGAGACAAGGTCAAGTCAGTGTGTATATGTGTTTGTGTTTGTGTGTGTGTGTGTGTGTGTGTGTGTGTGTGTGTGTGTGTCAGCGTGTGTTTGTGTGACTCCAAAAAGCAGAAAGGGGAGGAAGAGAATGATTTATTGACAGTCACTCTTGCAACCACGCAAACACAACCACACAGAGTGATTTTCCTCATCAAATGTGGATGTGACAGGCACACACATGCACAAACACATGTTGACAAGTATTTTGTGTTAGCAACACACACACACACACAAACAGACATGGATGGGTTGCCCTGGGCTTGGTATTGCTGCTGTGCAGGGGTTAGCTGGTGATACTGCATGAAGGCCTGTTGTGGCTGCTATCATTCAACAACCAATGCTTATCTCTCTCTCCTCCCTCTTCACCCTTTTCTTGCCTCACTCACTTTCTTTCTCACTCACTCACATACACACACACACACACACAAACACAGACACACACACTCTTCCACTCTTTCTCAATCTTTTCTCCCCTTTCTTTCTGCCTTACATCCTCTCTCTCTTTCTCTATCTCCTGCTCCCTCCCTGGTTTCCATGGTGACAGCTGTGCGCTGCAGAAATCACACTGATCGGAGAATGAGATAGAAGGAGCTTCTCTCTTTTATACATGAACACACACGCAGACACGCTTGCACACATGCAGGCACGCACGCACACACTCAACACGTACAACAAATGTAATTCATACGTTATGTTTGCAGATTCCTCCATTATGACACACACACTCTCCTCGCTACATGTCTTTGTACATTTTATGAATGTACTCTGCTTCCTCCCTCACTGTCTCACTCATCTGTCAGCTGACTCACACGCGCACACACACGCACACACAGAGATGTTCAGCCCATGTGTGCAGGCATGTTGCTGGCCATGCTTTCCCAGGGTGCCATACCTGTCTGTGAACACACCTAATTGGTTTGGCTTCCATATCACCCTCTGTTATTGGATCATGCTTAGCAAGAAATTAGATCAATTTTGTTGATGCCTGCTTTGCTGGACAGAGAGAGAGAGAGAGAGAGGGAGAGGAGGGAGGTAGCATCAGCTGACCTTGAAAGAAGGACCTCTTGATGGACGGCTGATGGGAGCGCTGGTCACATGTGATTGGCTAGTGGAGCTGGCCGGTCACAGGCTATTGGCCAGGCGCTGCTGTCCGTTTGTGGCTTTCCTACCACCACCCACCCCACCCACTACCCCCACCTCTCTGTGCTCTCACTGAGGAATTCTCCCATCACTCAGTGATACAGAAGGCTTGGATCAGCAACTTACAGTGCACGCGCACACACACACACACACACACAGTCACACACGCTCAATACACATTTACACACACAATCACACATAACGTCAATGCAGACAATAAAATGCTCATGTGCACGCGTTCTCAAGTAGGCACTTACACACACACACACACACACACACACACACACACACAGAGTCATGCATTGACAGTGCTGTGGAAAATCTCTGTGTCTGTGTGTAAATTGCAGCTGCAGAATTAGACTTATTATGGCTTGCTTGGTACCCTGTGGTGTGTGGGATGTGTGAAGCTACTCTGATTGTGTCGTGCACATGTATTTCAGAGTCTCTCTCTCTCTCGCTCTCTCTTTCTCTCGCTCTCTCTTTATGCCTAACTGAAAACTGTTGTGCCGGCTTTGCTTTTTTA
>JAQFJA010000026.1:4624722-4636048 GCA_029874485.1 Naso brachycentron | reverse complement strand
CAATAATTCTAAAAAAAATAAAAAATCCTCTCATTCAGTTTCTTGCTTTGAGAAGAACATGACTATATCATTTTTTGTCAAAAGTTTGGTTATTTCATATGACAGATTTGTTTGTATTTTCAAGTTTTTGGTTGCATGTGATCTTATAACTTGAGCTCACTTGGAAAAAGCTGCTGTCACAAGCTGCTTTTCCAAAATCCTTCCTTCAGTTGCTCATTCACCATTCCCATAATGACAGACACTCAATTATTTACTCTGCAGTCAGCACTAAATGGAGATCACTGACATTTATGAATCATCATTGTTTTCCATGAATGTAATTTTGGCATCTTTACAAGGTGACCCACTGCATTGTGGGATTATTAGCAGTGTGCAGTACACAGCATCATACTTTAATGCACCGATCAAAATTTCATGATGTTGAATCACATGCAGTAGGGGGAGCTAAGGGCACTGGGGCACCTGCCCCTTTGCCCCTGACATCCAAAGTGCCCCTAGTCAAGGCTTTTTTTTTTTTCTTAAATTAATTTTGAGGGGGGCAGGTGCGAAGGCCTGTTGACTGCCACAACAAAATAACAATGAAAATAAGTTTGCTAGATACAATTAGCTGGCAGCCGATTGTATTTTTCGTCACACAATAACGTGTCACCTGAGGTCATCTGTGACATGGCTGATGCAGCTACGATTTAGCTGGATGTCCTTGTATAAGAAGGAAGTTAAACAAGTGTTTGCAGCGGCATAATGTGCCCGTTGTTTTAGTGTATTTTTCAAGATGAAGTGAGCATGTGGCATGTTATTGTGTTTTATTAGCTGTGCTAATCTTGTGGATACATGACCGTATGCTACAAGCAGCCGTTAGCCGTCAGTTAATGACACAGTTGTGCTGTTGGGGGAAAAGTATGAGCAGTAGCTGTTGAGGGGTACCCTCTTCTTTGTGTATCTGTCTTCCTTTTGTCAAGGTTGAAACTGTTGCTGGTTTTACAGGTTGTATAATTTTACTCTTACTCTAGCTAGATGCTAGTTAAACAAAGTCAACTTTACGGCCCTTGGCACTTAGTCCACTAAACATCACGGGCGTTTACCAACAAGTTGGTGCCTGCGGTGACTATATTTTGACTATAACCAACTTTTCGCCTACATCTTTGTGCAGTTTTAGCATTTTATAAGCTTTCTGCCTTCTGCATAGCTGGTTGTCACGCAAATATTAAAACTGAATGTAAACATAAATAAATTATTTTGATATTGGTAACTTTTCATTATGTAGTTATAGCACTAGAAATAAAAAACGACAAAAATAATTAAGCACAGATTCTGTATTAGCTCTGTAAAGCAAACTCTCTGGAAACGGAATGAAGTAAGTGTGTGTGTGTGTGTGTGTGTGTGTGTGTGTGTGGCACATCGTGCTCTGGAGATTTTCTTTGTTGCTTTTCATTCTTTACCAGTCACAGAGTTACTCAGTGTTCTCTTCAAACTGTGCATCATTTAGGCACGAGTTTAATAATACTGCTTATGACTGTGGTGGTTCCATTAATAGTTTGGTTTAATTGTAAGAAATAGTTCTCCAGTTGTTTTGTTAGTTTGTAGAACAGAAAAACTTTTTTGTGATAAAATATATTTCATGTTCCAGCAAATGTTGGGTGTTTTTGTTTTAGAAACAACTTAAACAATTGATTGATTTCATGTGACTTAAATTAGTAATTCATCAAAATAGTTTGCAATTAATTTTCTGTCAATTTGCTTATCAGTTAATCAACTAATTGTTGTAGATGTAGTTGTATGTGCCCTTTTTTTTAAGTTGAACACCTGCCAGGCTGACAATCTCTGCACGAGCCTGTTTGAAGCCTTAAGGAATCCCTTCATGTCACCTGGTGAGAAAACATGACCAATCTAATACTTTTTTGACCTTATTTGCTGCATGTTGTAATGTTCATAGTGGTAACAAAAATAGTAGCTTGTCAAGCTGTGGTACAGACGAGCTGTCTGGATTTCATGTTACCTTGGAAACAAGTGCTGGTGGTTCCAGTAAGTGAATAAAAAGGTAAGACTGCGACCAATCCCCTCAACATGTTTGGTATATGCCCATCATCAATCACCTGCATCAGGCTAACACTTAAATCAGCCCAAACAGGTAATTCAGTGCCAGAGGAAGGCTTTGAAGCAGACGCCTGAGAATGAGGAGGTCCTGCCCACTTTGTCTGAGCCCCGAGCCTTCTGAGGGATAAATCTGAGCATGTCCAAGTTGCAGCTATTAAAATGCCACTGGGACAAAGCAGCAGACTTTAAAACAATAGTTCGGACAAAACATCTAATTACACAACAAACCACTAGATCAATACCTGCTCTGCTGCCAGCATGTGTGCTTTCAGCGTTATGATTAAAAAACTGTTTCTGAAACAGCAGCGTGGCTCAGAAAGATAAAATACAGCCAAAACACTTTTATGAACTATGCTTTGAAGTCATTGAGGGATAATGATTTGTTAAATGTTACCACTGATATATTGTACCAACACAGATTGCCTTTGAAACAGGGTTATAGAATGGTTTACCTCCTGGGTAATAAAACCGAAAACTGAAATCTGTGTCTGTTGGATTGTCTGTGTCTGTCAGTGTGTCTGTGTGTGTGTGTGTGTGTGTGTGTGTACGTGTGTGTGTGTCTCTGTGTGTGTGTGTCAGGGGTTCACAGGTGTTTTGAGACAAGTTTGAATATATTTCCATTTTTAAGCGGAATCGGTATGCATGAATATTTTTAAATTGGGAACCTGCACAACAGCCCCTTTCTAGATGAAGCAGTACATGATAAAAATGGGTCATGTTTTGTGCAGCTGTGAAGCACATGAAAACACAGATGAAAACATAAACATAGTAAATGCTTCTTTTGGCTTCATGTTCGTTGGAACATGTGCCATAAATCCTAAGCAGAAGGAAGGAGACAGCAACAAACTTTGGCTATGATGTATACACACTTGGCCCTCAGCCGGCTGCTTTGATGTTGAGCTACTTCCTACTGGAATGCTTCTTCATCTTTGATGTTACCTTGACTGTATCTGTCTTTATAGATTTTTATAGCTCTGAGCCTCATCAGTAAACTCTTAACATTTCGTTAAATTAAAATAATGCAAAGTACACGTTTGTCCTGTCGGTTAACTGGCTGCCTATTTTTGGGTTCATTTCTTGTGATGCCACGAGGAAGGGTGTGTGCAAGAGGGAGAAAAACAGACAGAGAGAGAGAAACTGCATGCACAGTGACATCAATTCAACTAAGTCTTTGAAGCGTTTAAAGTGAGCAGCGTTGGCTGTTCTCAACCCTATTAGCCATTTTGAAAGATGCAACAGCGCAATTAGGCAGCTGGCACAAAGGGAAGGCGAGGAGGGAAGCGGGCAGTTGTCAGGGGGCTTTACTCTGATAAAACACAGACAGACAGTAACCCAGAAAGGCTGGACTTTAAAAAGGGTCATTATACAAAATCATTCCTTTTCACTTTCACATTATGGTGTGGAGAAAAAAAAATGACTTTTTACTTCAGAGGAAGAGAAACTGCTCAGATATTATAATTAAAATAACAATAAATTTAACTACATTGTTGTTCAAAATTATCAAATCAAAAAAAAAAAAAGATTCAGACCCCTGGGAAATTCTCAACATAATTTGATTCTAACAATTGAGCAGCCAGAAGCTAAAACATTCCATTTAAAAATCAAAGCACAATTCTAGTATAATTACACAAACATAGTTTCCTCTTACTCTGCAATCAAAATACAGCGCTTACAATGGATTCATGGGGCCCACAACTCCATTTTTTCAGAGCTTTAAAAAAACCCTCTGCCATAGTGTGTGAACGAAGTCTGAAATACCGTCCATCCTTGAGGCGGAGCACAGTGGCTATCATCTTGTTGAGGTCTGAAGGACTGGGTCAACTGCCAACCTTGTCAATCATACGCTTTGACAAAAAGGAGCCGGGGTCCCCGCATGGCTTCACTCAGGTGTGTTTGTATGGATAAAGGTGAGAGGTTGAGCTTTTAATTAGGTGAGCAAGTAGGAGAGACTGCCAAGGAGAACAGGAAAGGTTAGGGAAGGCCAGGTACTGGGTTTAGATGAAGGGAGGTCAGGAGAACTCGACAGGAGAACCGTGTGCAGCACTGCACACTCGTTATCTTCTGACGGGGGTTAGTAGCAGATTACTCTGTGCAAAGCTACAGTACGCAGCATGAAAAATTACTCAGGAGCTGCAAGATTGTCGATTTCCTGCTCTTTTGAACAATGCTAACTATTCATTACAGATCGATTGTGCTTAAGGATTAGTTGAAGTGCAAAGAAGAATGAACCTTTAATGTGACTGATGTGTCTTTCAACCCTTGAAGACCTGAACAGCACCACCTCAAGTTTTATTCTGGTCCATTTGCAGTCTCAGTTTTAGATTAAATTTACAAACAAGGAATCAAAAAGAGTCTTTTGCACACCTGTCTCTGCCACAGGTGTGTAGGCAGAGCAGAAGCGCACATTTGCACAAAAAGATCTTTTCTGTTACTGACTCATATGGCGGTAGAGTCAACGCTCTTCTTTTTTTTTAAATTTACCAAATATTTTAGAAAAGCCTCAATAAAAATGGGATTTTTGTTTTATTTATTTATATTTTGAACTGTAAACTCAGAAAGAACCTCAGGAAGTTTTGTTTTTTTTACTTAGAAAGGTGTGCTTGAATGTATTGGGCTTCCAAATAAAGTACAATGTCCCTGTAATAGTATCTAAAATTAAAAATTAAAAGAGTTAAAAGGGCTAAAAGAAAAAAAATGCTTAATTTAATGCTGCTGCTGTTACATAAAAAACAAGAGAAAGTCAACAGCCCTGTGTGCAGCTCTTTGAAGATGAATTAATAAACAATGAACCGAATGCTTGTAACATGCTGCACAGTTACAAAACATTGACCATGTTTAGCATCTTAGTTTAGCATGCTAGCATACTTACTGCTTGCATGTGCTGAATTAGCACTAAAAACAAATCACAGCTGAGGTTTGTGGTAAACTAATTAGTTTTGCAGATATTTATTCATAAACTGAAGTACTGAACAAATTAACATCATGAACAGATGACGGCACTAAATGAAAAGTCAGGGGATCATTAAAGTAAATACAACACATCCTGTTATTAGCATTTGCTCAGAATTACAAAAATGAACCCTCTGGTGGCAATAGAGAAAATGTGAAGGGATGAGCAAAGTCATTAGGACTCTTCCTCTGGGGACCATAAATATCTGTTCACAACTTTATGGCAAGGCAACCAACAATTGATGAGATCAGTCTTAATCAAAGTGTTGGACTGACTCACATTAACATATCTAAATCCATTACGCTTGCAAAGCTAAAACACACATGCTCTCTTAAAGACCTGCAATAAACACAAATCGAAAGGTGTAAAAAGTGCTACCAGCTGTTCAGATTTCTGATTTGAAAGCTCTCTCTTTTTGGCCTGTACTCTGTTTTGTACATCTTATCTCTCCCACATGAGTCTCAACAAAACTTCAGAACTCTCAAACTACTGAACTTTTCACTATAAAACAACAATGAGAAATGAATGATTTTGTATTTTTATCATGAAAGCCAAGAAACTAATTTCCCAGCCAAATGAAAAGCAAATTTACAAAACCATAACTTCAATATTCTGGATGGTGATACACTGCCTCTTCACTATCCCTGTTCAATCTGTACTCTAATTAGCAAGCTTACTGTTCTGTTTTGCGAAAATGTGACTTGTTTGCATCAGTCACAGAGGACAGGCGGGGCGGGTGCTGCTGTGGCTGTGCCACAGACTTGTATTGGAGGAGGGAAGAGCTGTCGATATCACTGCTACTCTAACTGAGCACCAGTTTAAATCAACAGTCATAGATTAGACGACTCCCTTTCAGTGTAATTAATTTAATTTATAATGCTGTCTTTCCTTTTTAGAACTTGAGGGGATACTGGGAGATTTAATGCAAGTAGATGCAAAGAAAAAAATTTACAGCAGTTTATCGTCACATAATTAGCAGACATGGGTCAAATATTTCTCGCAAATAACAGCTGCAGCACTGCAGCCTGCATGCTCCACTGCATCGGAGCAACCCAGCACAAATCAACTCCCTAACAGAGGACAGCAATTTGCCAATTGATAAGGTGATTAAAACAATGATCACAGGGTTCAGAACTTACTTGGATGTGGATCGACTGGAGTGTTGCCAGGGAAACAAGACATTGCCAACAGCTGCCCGGTAGCTGTAGACACCCAAAAGTCCGAGTGCAAGGGCAACCTTGGACACCCAAGAGCACCGTCTTTGAACCAGGAGGTAGATAAGAACCAAACAGAACGCTGCCAGCAGGGAGAGAACTGTCCTGTGTTCAGAGCTGCAAAGACACAACACAGACAAAAACAGTCAAGAAGACGCTTCAACATGCTTTGATTTTGAAATTGAAATGTATTTAAGGCACATTTACAAAACATACGCTAAGTGTCTCCACATTTTCTTTACCTTGGGCAAAAATTAATTCAGCTATCTAATTAATAAAAAAAAAAACAGAGATTATTTACTGATCAACAGAGAACACTTTTGATGAGACCAACACTGTCAGTCATATCCTCCAGCAGTAGTTAAAACTTTAAAGAGGCACGGATCTTCAGTTGTTCACTGGATTTAAGGCCATACAGATTGAAACTAGACTGCACTGAACACAGACAGGAAATTACACCTCAGAGGACATCTCAAAATTGGATAGAAGGTGGGTATTTAGCTGTTAGTTAGATCAGACAGCAGTGAAAGTTGGGTACTTTGAGACAAGATGAGGTGGGACGCTACCTAGATCTCATTATCCAAGCCACAGGCAGTGCAGGTAAGAAGAAAGGGCAGCACCGGACAGGGAAAAGGTCAGAATCCACATCTCTATTCCACAATGTGATGCATGTTAAAGAACTAACCATAATCCCCTGCCCTGTTCACGCTGACAGAATATTAATGGCTCCCAAACAGCCAGTTTTACCGAGAAACCACACTTTTTCTACAGTCTGAGCAATCACACAGGGCTATTTTCCTGTCTTTGAACTTTTTAAAAAATGCTAAGTGGAGAGTGCTGTTAGCTTCTCAGGCAGAAAAACACACTGAAAAATTCAGTGTCAGAGGAAAATCCTTGTGTAAGTGTTCACACCCAATGCCTTCCATTAAATGTCTGCCATGACCAAAGCATTCAGGGACTTATTTTGTTATCAAGCGTAATTTCACCGTATATTTCCCGCAACCAGCTCGTCTTCCTCTACTCCCTTATGTGATTTCCTATATTTCCCAAAATGGCTTTCAGTATCCCCCAGAGAACAGGGATGAACTTGTTCCGCTGATCTGTTACTCGTATGTGTAGGCGGAGAGACAAATAGAGATCGAACATCTTGTCGCTGCATTGCATCCAGCACACGGAGGCTATTGTGTTTTGTGTCCAGACAAATTGGTATCTCTGTCTTCTTATAATGAGTTTATTCCCGTGTGACTGAACATCAGAACCTAAACAGTGAAAGAAGCCTATTCGCATTAAAACCTCAAGCTCACCACTGACTTTTTTTCCTCCTCTCACCCTCAAATGGAACTGTGTTAAAAACGAGTTCTTGTAATGTTCCGTCACCTTCATTTCCCACGTATCCACATAAAGAAGAGAAATATACAGTACACTGTAACACAAGACAAATAGTCCTCAGCTCCATGTTCATCACAGTCCACAGTCCAAAACTGTTGGACAGAACAAACAACAACATTTTGTTGTTCTTGAGTTTTAAAGGCAGTGGAGTTGAAATTGTAAAGTTTGGCTTTGGTAACAAGAAATAAAAAGGACGCTTAAAGAGATTCATGCCTGAATTTAACAGATTTCGTATCAAATGTTCCTTCAGACAAACTTCTGAACTTCAATATAATCACTGCAAGTATCCAGTTCCTATGTGTTGTTTGATAGGGAAACTCCAAAGGCTGCAGACAGACTACAGAGACAGAAAAACACTATCTTTTTGCTGTCCACAGAGTGGTGCACCTTCTCCTTGGGGAACTTCTTAAGAATGATAACGCTGCCAAGGTAATTTTGAATCAGCCAGGTAGCTGTTGCTGTTAACTCTCTGCTGCAAGAGAGAGTCTGCAGGCCAACACATCTGGCTAAACAGGGAGGATCACGAACCTTGTTGAGTTAAAGTGGTCGACCTAACAGATGCTAGCTGCTCTGTGATCAAATCTAAATCCAGTAATTATAATGCCAGGTCACAAGAGAGTTTAACTAGAGTTGTTCTGATACTGATTTAAAATGTCTTATTACAGCCTAAAATTCTGGTTGGGTATTGGTGAGTACACCAGCATATGCACCAATCAGATAACTGCATATCTCATTAAAAACAGCAGGTGCTATTTCCCAGCAGCATTTCACACACCTGTACTGAACGTTGTTACTACACAAGCAGCCAATATCCTTAAACGGCAAACAACTTGTGTAACTCTGAGCACATTTTTACAGTGTTCATAGCGCACAGATATAGAGAAATAATAATTATACTGTGTATATTTATTAAACACAGAGTATTAGCCCATACACAGTCAAGGTATTGCAATTTGTATCGAGAAGAAACAAATGGCATCAGAGTATTTCTAATTTTATCTCTATTTATTTATTTAACATCATCTATATAACATGTTTACAGCTAACGTTGGAAAACTGCATTTACATACATTGCTCTTCGGAAATGAAACGAGTTACATAAAAGTTTTGAAATGACATTCTCTCATCGCATTTGAGGATTTTAAAAAATTATACTCAAGTGTTTTAAATGTTACAGAAACGGTTTTTCTTCACGTATAACTTCTGTCAAAGGTATGTAAACCGTTTGGTTTTTTTGTGAATTTCTCTGCATTTGTCCATGTTTATACTGCATCTGTTGTCTTGTTTGCAAATCTCTCTTGAAAGGAATGCCGACACCATCGGCACTATCATGACAACTGGCAATATGAGTCAGATGTAATAACGATTATGTGAAATTAAAAGCAGCCTTTTGAAAAACAGACTTTAGCTTGAAAATTCCTATAAATAAATATGCAAAACAATTATGACTTAATGATATTTACTCATAATGACAATCAATTGCTTTGTTATTACTTTTTCTTGTATTTATTCATGTGATTATTTATTGAATATTGGCCATTCTGGAAATCTAAAGTTTATGAACTTTTTTACTGTATAGGTGGTTGATTATGATTTGTATAGCACTTCATACATCATTCATCATTTTTTATTTTAGGAAACCGAACCTGTTCAGCCAGTGTCCCACATCAGGAAGATGAGCCCACTGCACTCCAGTCTGGTTGAGAGATCGCAGCAGCCGACAGCAGGCCATAGTGAAGAGCGGCGTGGCTAACGCTAGCCACTTCTCCGAGACAATCTCTGCCTTGGGGTGAGCAAAGGGGTGGCTGTCTTTGGAAGGGAGGATGTGCTCCTCTTCGTCTCCGGGGCCACTCTGCTCTCTGAAGTACTTGCGGCAGACGTCCTGGAAGACGGCGAGGCAGAGGGTGCTGAGCAGAAAGTACCAGGTTTGGTGCTCTTCCTCTACAAAGCTGCTGGCCGCCAAGCTGAGTGTGTGTCCAAGCGTGCCGGCCAGCAGCAAAACGTCGAGCTCTGACAGCGACCACTCACTGCCACTGCTCCTCAATGGAGACTGTGAAAGAGAACAAAAGTGCAAGAAGCTTTTGAGCAAGGAGTGTGGATCATCTGCTAGTCAGCTGGGTATCTCATAAACCAAAAAGCAAATGTCCATGAAACAGATCATAGAGTTCTGGTAGAAATCCAAGTGTGTGAACTCCTCACAGGATGATTATCATGTTTGTGGCCAAAAGTAAAGTGATACTGACAAAACATACAGTCAACACAATTCTTTTTTTTTTTTAAAGACATTTTAACTTGATGCCATTTCCAAAAAAGGGCAAAAGATTGCAACCACCACAACCACACAAGCCTGACTTGACAACCCAGCTTCACCTCGCCAACCCTGCGTGCTGCAGATCCACCAGCTCCATAACTGTTCAACACAGTGGGCTAACTATTTGGATGAACCTGCTGCCTGGGTGATTTACACCTGTCTACTTCATCAGAGAAAAACATCATCAAGTGGCACTCATTCAGTGACCCATGTACTTCATATTAAAACAGTTTAATCTGCGACCACTTACACTTACTCGATTATCTCATCATAATCATTTTTGACTGTTGTGTCTACTGCTGCACATCCAAATGTTCTAAAAGAAACACTATTGAAATTTTTGCTGACACATGAGATTCAGGCTGTCAACACATTCTATGGTACATACAGAGGCCATTTTTTGTCACAGTACGGCAGACGGCGACCATGAGCTGTCATCATAAATTGTGATGGCTCACCTATGGCAGCTTCCACCGCATTTTTAAGAATTGCTGTTTGTCCAATCGCATACTTGTATGCAAATTATTTTGTTCAGCGGTGACAGCACATAACCAAAGTTCAGCCAACCTCTTAGTTCAGCAGCGATATTTCAGCCTAACAAACAATGATGAAACACAGACAAGCATCTTAGCCTGTGTTCACCTTGAAGAGAAAGAGAGGCTGAGCCTGTACATGCGTCTCCTGCAGGCTACAGCACCGCTTCACTGTGGCACTGGGCTGGTTCACACTTGTTTTTCACTTACAGAACTAGAGGCTATTACTGCGGCCAGATTTCTCACATATGCCTGTTTACTTTTAATAAAATGCTGCGATATTAAATATTCAGATATTGTTGTAGAAAAATATCACTCAGCTGTTGAATATTTAGGATCTTCAGCTTCTAGGGTGCATGCATTTTCATGCATAATCTGAATCTAGGTTGTTTTTCATAAACATCAATTATAATTTTTATTTCCAAATAATAAAAAATAACTGCAAATTAAATATGGGTTCATTTACATGTTTTACACGGTCAGTAAGGTCCAGGTCGGGTCATGGTCACAAACACAGCGTACAGTGAAATCTAAGGCAGGTTGCAGAAACATAGTTTATGACTCGTCTCAGCCTTTGACTGGTCTTAAATTTTTAAGTCAGATTAGTCTAATTAAGACTGTCCGTTGAATAAAACTTAATACTGACTTAATTTGAGACAGAAAAAATAGCCACCTCTCCCCCTGACTAAGCCTGAGATGACAGCTTTGTTGCCATGGCAACAAACTGTCAGAACACCAGTTAGGAGACACAAAGACACACCGATATTTACTGTATTTAAAAAAAAAAAAAAAGGACGGAAAAAAACCATTTTATATTGAAAACAGGACATGGTAC
>JAQFJA010000026.1:4576436-4586660 GCA_029874485.1 Naso brachycentron | reverse complement strand
TTTTTTTTTTTTTTTTTTTTTTTTTTTTTTAAAGGTATTTTGTTTTTTTTTTTTTTTTTTAGTTTTTATTAACTGACAATTTAAAAAGGTGCGATTAATTTGCAATTAATCGTGAGTTGACTATGGACACCATGCGATTAATCGCGATTAAAAATTTACTTTGAATGACAGCACTAGTATATACCATTTCACACCACTGGTGGATCTTGTGTTATTAATTAACTATCTTTGGTATTACTCCGCTTAACAGGTGTTCTTATCGCTAAATGTTGGTTGTTAGGTTACAAACTGCACCAAAGAGATGGACATTTTTCCAGATCGTCTTCAAAGAAGGACCAAGAGAGAGAGAAAGAAGCAAGCAAGAAAGTAAAGTAGTGGGCCCTTAACTTACAAAGTGAGCTAGTGAGCAGGAGATGTCAATTGTTTGTGGTGCTTAGCAACAGTCCTCTACCACTACAGTTGAGGAGCTATTTGTGCTGGTGGAGTCAAATAATTATTAAATTAATTAACAAATCATTATGTTTCTGCTGTCTTTACTGTCAACTGGGGGTGCAATGATACATGATTTATATTTCTACAATACAAATAACATCGATAGGTAAACAGCAAATCTAGTCTGACCTGTATCGATCTAAAATCATTTTTCAAAGCAAAAATTGATTGGATTGATACTAAGAATTAGTTTCTTGTATTTAGAAGTCAAACATTATCTGGATGTATTTTTCATACTCAAAATGGTAAATAGCTGTAAAAGTTACTCCAGTTCACTTTCAAACGTCTTGGGCATGTGTATTGCGTCAGCAGCATCGCTTCAGATATTGGCAGATCATGACAGGGAATGAGAGATTTTCAGTCTGCGTTTGTGCCTTCAGTGCATCGAGCTTTTCCAGTGTTTTACCTCCTCGACCACTTCATAATAACAGACATTTTCTTTCCTTCTATTTTTGCCATAAAAAGTTACTATACCCATTTCTGGTCATTGAATCTTATCATATTGTGTCGTTCTAAATGAGCCCGAATCGCTTTTAAATCGAAAATCACCAACCATGTATCGTAATACACATCGTATTGTTGTTACAACATATCACTACAACGCTACTGTCAACTAAAAGGAGTTTGTAGAACTGTTGTCTAAAAATAATATCACACTCAACAAACCTCTCGAAGAACTGCCAGAAGTTGTAAACATTTCTTCACCCACTATCACTTTTTCTAATCTATCAAACGCAATAATGTATCAGTGTGTGGGTTTGAATTTGAAAGTTCCCCTCTGTCAATTTAAAAGGTTTGTGTCTACTATTTAACAATGACACCTTAATGAACATACTTTATGAGCGAAGTGCGTCGGAAGCCTTTCGGTCCTGTCATTTGATTCACAGATATTGCTATGACAGGAAACTGAAGATGATTCCTGAGCATCATCTTGCGAGCTTTGTTCCTGAGCTCAATTATTTACCGCTTCCTTCCTTGCGATTGTTTTGCTCCTGCCTGAGCAGATGCTTGTTTTGGGAAGAGATGGATGGTTCTGCTTCAAAAGCAATCCTCACTTTCTGCCTATTCAGTCTCACTGTGGTCCCCAGTCTATTAGTGGAGGCAGTCTGACCAATGAAACCAGTGGTTCGTATGAAAACAGGCCTTTTTGCCTGAACTCTTTTCTGGTGGTGGGCAATAGAAAAAGCACAGGGGCATATGGAGATGATTCTTCTGTAAAGACAACGATCAGTTGGAGACATTTGAGAGCAGTGTGAAAAAGTTCGCAGTGTAAAAAGGCTTTCTCCAGATGCCAAGAAAACATTGACTAGCTGCCCAAACGAATCAGTGACTCATCAACATACTAATTACTGGCCCACAGTATGTGTCCAGGCTTACAATGTGCCACTCTTTAAATGTCAAATACAACATCAGTGGGGTACACAGACGCTTGCTGGCATAGTGATGGAAACTTGTGAAGCTGCCAAAAACAGACGGAAGGGGGCTGGGACTTTGGGTCTTTGAGCCTGGTGAAAGATTTTTTGATTTACTTTTCACTTACTTGTGGTGGAGTACTGAAAGGCAGACTTTGTACCATTAACTTAAAAAATACCCTCAATCTTCTACGGTCTTTTTAACAATTTAATAATGTGTGTGTACACTACCCAGCCAGTTTTTTAAGCACCCAAGTGCATTGCTGCTGCTGCTGCTGCTGCTGCTGCTGCTTCTCCTGTTATGATTTGCTGAATTTATTGTCCGGATACACCGCCTCAGTAATGCTCACTGACTGCTGTGCCAGACTGACGGCGAGGCTCAACTGGCCACATGTGAATACAGGACTGAGGCTGAAAACTAACTTCTCTTTTACTGCTGTTATGGTTAAAATGAGCAAGTAAATTGGAGCAATTAAATTTACTGGGAAGACTCCGGGGTGGAGTTTTCAGTGCAACAAGTACTTGCAGTCTGGCAGTTAGTAAAAAACAACCTGAGACAAACAAAAAACTAGAAATTAAAACTGAGGATCTGAATCAGAGCTCCCCATCAGCTGTGCTGTATAACTGCAGCAGGCTAGTAACTTTATAAGATACAGTGGAGGCAGTGTTGAGTCTAATGTGTGTGTAAATTAATGGCTGTGCCACTGAAAGAGTATGATTTAGGTTAGTTGGCTGTGTCACACCAGTTAATTGGGTGCAATGCAGTGATAGTGGGCAGTAAATGGTAGTTGGTTTGTATTGCCACCTACTGGTGTATCACAAAATCTCAGTACTGTTATGAACCAATTAAACCTTATTCCTTCATATGTTGAGCTCTGTGAATAACACAACTTCTAAATCATTTCATGGTTAAACTGAGACGTGAAAAGTCATGTGATGCCTCAGAGGAACGACTTTTTTGCCATGCAACATGGGAAGTGTAATAAGTATTCAGAGAATTTCTCTGAGGAATGTAATTGCAGTGAACTCTCATTTGTAGTAACTCAAAAAATACATATATATTTACCTCAGTAATTACCAATCGGTCAGTATTTTATTTTGGAGAAGTTTATCGATAGATGAGAAGGATCATAACATACAATTGTCATATTTTAGACTAAAAAACTCGAGGTGTTGTGCCTCAAAGCTACTGCATTGAAGCAGCCACCTACACTTGATTAACTGACCCCTCTGCAGGGCTCATAAATGTACCTGTATGTTCGGACCAAGCCTGCAAATCAAACTCACACGATCCTGACCAGCTGAGGAGTTGGCATTTTTAATCTCTGCTCTCCTCCACGTACTGTAATGTGCAGGACATCTCTGCTGCAGCATAAACCCTTCATGCCCGTGCTTCTAAATCACAAGGGTTTTATTTTAAGTTTCTGCTCTTATCGATTTCTTTGATGCAGTCTTCTACCATCAACAAATCTTTTGAGAAGCTTCATGTCCATGGCTGTTTTTCCGAGCTGCCTTGAGGCCCTTCCCCTCCATCATCACTGCATCCTTCTCTAAATCCTTGGATTATGGTGGAACATCTGTCTCCCTGCGAGTCCACCTCAATCACGCTCAGCTTTATCCCGTCATCCCTCCTCCACATCATCCCTGATAAGCTTGGTCTCATGACAACCAAATTCAGCTCCTCCTTGAAACAAGAGATAATGTGTTCAGGAGAGCGTTCCTCCAAGCATGAACAGGCGGGTAAGGTGTTGAATGAGGCTGGAGGGCCCAAAGGACGCCAAATATTAGCAGAAAACCAATCAACTTTTTTAAAGGAAAAATAACCACTCTCAAAGTTCAAAAAGTAAACAAAGAAAAGGGGTTGGAGATCCCAAACAAAAAGACCAACGAATATGACAGCTGGTTGCTTGGCCAACTGTGGGCCATCATACCCGGTTCAAACCCTTTACCTACCTACAAAAATACTATAATCTACAGCAAACTAGGGCTGCAAAAATTTAAAAAATCTAATTAAGATTATTTGGACTAATATTACAATTGCAATATGATTTGTGACATTAGAGAAAATGATCAATTTTACATCACTATTCTCATTTCCATTAAAAAACACAAAAAATGTCTTTTTGCAGCAATTTGTGCCAAACAAAAATGTTTTCTTAAGTCTTTAGACTGTGATGTGTAGACCAGGAAAACTTATTATTAAATTTTGATTACTTGTGCAGCCCTAACCTGAACCAAACAAAGCCTCCAAACTACACTGCCATGATGACCAGCTAAATACTAAAATAACAAACAACAACAAAACACAACAGCCCTCCCCATGCTAGAGGGAAAACACTTGGTTGGAAGAAAATAAAAAGAGAAGAAATCAAAATGTCTCAAACTCCTGCCTGCTGTCCAGCACATCTCCCAAACTCCCTTCTCTTCTGGTTTCTTTCTCCCTTTTTCCGTTTGCTGATTAAAATGAGGTACTCCTACTTTATCGAATTATTTCAAGTAGGGGAGAGAGAGAGACAGACAGAGAGAGAGAGAGAGAGAGACATACTAACAAGTGATGTGCAGCCCTGCACATGCAGAGTCAGACGTACTCCTCATCCTCCTCTCAGCTTGTGTGAGAACAGTCTGCATTCGTTTCACAGACACGTACAGACACAAACTTACACTCAAAGTGCAGTAAAGCTCCACGGGAATGACAGCTACAGTACACATCAATAAAAACTGGAACTTTCAAAAACAGTTTTAACTTTTCGGTTTATTTTTTTGAAGAACTCGACGTAACTATCTGAACAACAGAGTGTGTTCTTAATTAATGGATCAAACCGACACAAAGTAAATAAAAACTCATGCATTCATCCTTCAAGACACTTTTCAAGTAACAATCTCAACCACTTCCTGGTTAGTGTTCAAATGATGTAATGCTCTTTTTTGTCATATATAATAACAAACTGAATATCTTTTGTGCAGTTATAAAACATGCAACAATATACATGACACTGGGCTCTGGGACATTATAATAGGCATGTAGCTGTTTTTCTCTGACAATTTATGGATCAGAGCTAAAAACAAATTTGTTAAATAACAACAGATGAACAGAAAAATAAGTTAGACACTCGATTTAGTCATTTATTCAGTAAAAATACCAAACATTCCCTAATTTTAGCTTTTAAACTGTGATGATTTCTCTGCTTTTCTGTTTCATCTGACTGACCACTGAATGTCTTTAGACTTTAGAGTGCTTGGATTGTTTCTCAGCAGTGGGTATTTGCTGATTTTCTTTGTCTAATAGTGTGACAGATAACCTAAAGGGAAAATCCACCACTTTTCATGTGGATGTCCAATTAATGTTGATGGGAACTGTAGTCAACTGAAGCAAAAAAGTCCTGTTTGTGCTTTATTGACAGAGAATGCTGAGTTTTCTGAGTTGTCCTGTTCACACAGCTGTTCTTGCGGTGCCTACATGTACCAGGATGCATTGTATCACAAAAAAAAAACAGTACTTGCCACGTCTCCAGGGTTGTTATCCGTTGAATTGGAATACTTATTTTATTTAATATTGCGTAATTTTCAATGAAAGGGGTTTTTGGTCCGCCACAGCCAAAAAATCCTCTCAAAACAAACATGGCGCTGGCTCACCAGGTGTGCGAGGGGTAAATATTTTGTAGTTCTCCCTGGAACCAGCGATGTCACTGGTTCCAGGAAGAACAAGAGATTTTGAAACCGCATCCCAAAGACACAGAGAACATTGGAAAAAAATAATGTTAGGTTTTACATTAATTTTCTAAGTCAGATAGATAGAGATAAGGTTGAAAATTGGAGGAGTTGCACTTAAATATTTGAGGGTCTGGACACCGTCACAAACTTAGAAATTTACTTGCTTTTATTCATTTACCATTGATTATACATCAGCTATTTTATTACACTGCTTGAGTTCTCATTTGTCATTAAACAGTTTATTGGCTAAATAACGGCTTCATTATTTAAAGTATCAATATATGTACCAATGAAGAAACATAAGCTGCTCCTGCACAGCACACTCTGCTCTGTTTTATTAGTGAGATGGTGCTCCAGGCTGTTACTGAACTACTTTTTCTCCTCCAGGGTTTCTCCTTCGTTTCCACGGCTCATCCTGTTCACTGTGTTTGACACTTTCTCTGCCGCCCTCGCTGACCTGCAGATCACTGCGTCTGCACCTCATGGTTCTCCTACCTGCCTGGCCACATATATCATCCGTCACTGAGGCGGATGCAGCTCACAGTGTGGATCTTAAGCAGATCCTCAAGGGCTGAGTTTTGGCTGCAGTCTGTCAGCACATCCCAATTCCTCCCACCACTGCTTAGGCATGAATGCTGCCTTTTATTCTGCCCTCCGACACTCAGGCTGGATATTCTGCTTCAGCTGACAACTTCAGTTAAATGTCTTCCCACCACCTCAGCACTGCCCGGCACACATATGGACAAGACCAAGCTGTTCTTTTCTCCTGGATCATCAGTTCTTTTCAAAAACCTCTCCCGCACCTCTAACAACACTCTGACTCTTTCTGCTCACAATCTCAGTGTGTTTCCAGCTGTCGTGTTCGGCACATGTGACACGACTGCAATTCCCTCCTGGCTCTGCTTCCAAAATACTGGCACATCATCCGGGTGTGACAGGCATCATGTTTTCACCCTTTCAAAAGTTCTGTCACCCAAGTCCATTTGCAGTTGTAGGCTGAAAATTTAGCACCTACTGTAAAATGTTTCTTGCACTTTTCTTTAACATGATTATTCTGGACTCAGAGGAATACTGCGAGGGCAATCTTGGCACCAACACCTCAAATGAGGGGCTGGATTAAAAACTGGTGAAAAGAACATTTGAACTTTGCTCCCTCATCTTCTCAGTACAAGACCCAAGGAGACGACTTCAAATTGCTACTTTCATTCAACCAACAGTCTAGACCCTAAAGACAGTCATTTCACCTAAAATGATATAAAGGAGAAAGGCAGCAAATCTTCACACTTGAGCTGACAGAAGCAGTAAGTGCTTGTCTTTTTGCAATTTACATGACATTTTTTTGACTAGTTACGCTATGTGATTAACTAATCATTTCAACATTATTTTAACATGCAATTAATTGGTTAAAAAAAATCAGTAAATAAATATTTTCATGTACTGATACCCCATAAGCGATTGAATTATGGATCAGTTTAGGATCAAACCTTTGACTCACACATATAAAGTTGTTTTTTTTTTTTGACAGAATAACAAACTTATTGCAGGGTTTACAAATCCAACCAGAGCGCCTGATAGACGAGGATTTAAAACAGCAACCATGAACGGTAACGTCACCTTTCCACTTCGGCTCAGTACCTTCACTGTATGTCAGTCTTTCTCTCTCCCCCTTTATTCACTGTCATCTCTCTAACACTATGAAGCGACAGCATGAAATACCAAATACATAGTTATCATATTAGATTTACAAAATCATGTAAATTTAAACTTATATTAAAGGTGAAGTCAGAAGTGTTGGTCGTTGTGGCTTGTTAATACAAATTGGGCCCATCCTCCCGAGCTCAGCGCCGCCTAAAGTATTGTAGCGTGTACACATAAGTGCTTGTGCCTATGAAGCAAGCTACGAAGGAATATTACATTTGTTTTAATGAAGAAGTTGATAATTTAGCAAGCTAGCACAAGCTCACTGCCAGTGTTTGGCACCTAGTGTTACCTGTTCTACAGAAAACAGGCTAAACTCTGCATTACTCTTTTCCCCAACCTCTCCTTCAGTGCTCGAAAGCTGTTGAAAGCCAAACAGAGATTTATTCACTTTCTTCTGGAATGAGCTTCTTCCGTTTGCCTTGTCACCTCATGGGGCTATATTTCCTTTTCTTTGCCGCAACAACTGCGCCTGCAATTTTCTGAATGATGTCCAGTTGCTGTGTTTAACTCACTCTCAACCTCATGTGTGCCATGTCATTTGCTGGATTAATTTTGTATTTGTCTATATTTTGTTTCTTGCTACTGACTCACTCTACCTTTAACTTTTCTTACAGCCAGGCACTG
Source organism: Naso brachycentron (assembly GCA_029874485.1). NCBI lineage: Eukaryota > Metazoa > Chordata > Actinopteri > Acanthuriformes > Acanthuridae > Naso > Naso brachycentron. The sequence goes on along the minus strand of JAQFJA010000026.1, from coordinate 4,578,720 downwards.
AGAAGTATATGAATGAACTGTTGAGAACTTCGCAAAGGTTTGATCCCTTCAAGCGTTACCCATCTTAGATTGACTAAAGGTCTCCTTTCTTGACAACAGCAAAGTTTTAAATTCTTCATTTAAGGGTCTGAGAAAGGGGGGTGATTGATAAGGTTGTGGCCTAAATTAGAAGATGAGTCATACAGCTCTCATTCCACTGTGCAACTGAGCTCAAGTTTTGTGATATGTCTGTTGCCGGTGATTGAAAATTGCAAGTCAGCACTGTCTAAAAAAATGGGCCTCCATACAGCCATCTCTCTCCGCCACATTTTCAGCATCCCACTTTTTGGACCTCCTTGGGTGAGCAGATGACTACACAATGGTTAATATTGTCTTTTTTTTTTCTTTTTTTTAAACACAGTACTGACTTGCAATATTCAAATACCTGAAACACAAATATTGTAAAAGTTATCAAATTCAAACTTTCTTCATAAAATGTTGAAAGGCATGTGCATGCAACCAGAGCTGTATAACTAATTTCTTTTACCTTAGGCCATGAATTTATCAATCATCTCTCATATACACCCATTTATGTTCAAAACATCTACTCAGTATACCACAATGTAGCTCAACAACGTCACAAACGGCAGCATCTAAAATGATCAAACTGCAGAATCGCTGCCTTTAAGAGTTCTAAAAACACCTGAATATACATTATTAGCTCTAGCCATGTGAACACAGCATCCTGCAGTCTAAGAGTATATAAAAGTTTACCTGACCAGCAGCACTTATGTCAGCTGTCATGCCCAAAGAAAAGTGTTGTTCCTTTACAAAATCAACCTATTTATTTGTGACCAGACAAGATTTATATCTTCAGTTAAGATGGGCACGGGCTGACCGCCACTGAAAAGGCAAGAACTGATGATTTGAGTCTGAATGGTTGACAAACTACCACCCCCCCCGTGCCCTGACGCACAGAAGATATTTTGAGAGACAGGTCATTAAAATTCAGCCTTTGGCCCCTGGGCCACACTTTGGACATGCCTGTATTAAGGGTAGGGCCCTGCCCCTCCCTCACAGGTGCACAGTAGGTGCCCTTTTAAATTTTTCGTAGTAGGTGCCTTCTAAGAATTTGGCCCCTGCCCTTCCAAATGTCTGTGCACGCCACTGCAAACTACAGCAACATTATTTTAGCTTTGTAAAACAAGGAACGAGGATGACACATGGTGAACAGACATGGTGGGTGACTTCTCATCTGAATCCCCCCCGCCCCATGATACCTGAGTGACGTCACATCTTACCTTGATCCGGGGCATGGTGACCGTCGGAGGTCTTGCCTTTGCCACAAAGCTGAGCGATGAGCCTCTTTCCACCAGATGTCTGGTGTAGGGCATATACATGCGACCATTGGGACCAAAGACAAAGTCCTCCCGGAGAGCGTCCACTAACATTATAACCACCCTTTTAAAAAGGGGCTGGGGGAGTCGAGAGGAGTTGGGGGAGCTTCCTGTAATTAAAGCCGATATTTTAGAAGTTTCAACAGATTACAGTCAACAGTGCAGGCACACATACACACACACACACACACTCAGATATGAACGCATCTGTGAGAGCCAACCGATGCTGTGAGCTCACCTGTCAGAGGCTCAGCCGGGAGATCTGACAGCTTGTTCTTGGATGAGAGAGAAGACTTGACAGGTACGGGGAAAAATCCCCGAAGAAAGAGGGCAACGCCAATCACTTCAAATATTAAAATTAACGACGCAAACACAGACGAGCGTATTTTCATCTTGCTGACTGACGGACACTTTAAGGGACGAGAAAGTTAGTGAAATAACTTGCTAGCTAGCAACCGACATAACGCTTCGCACAGTTTACCTTTATAAAGGAGAGGATAGTGAGATAAAACATCCCATTTCAAGAGAAAGCACTGATAGACAACAGCTACGTGTCCCGGTTTTTAATAAACGACCTATTTACTAAATATTTGCAACTGTTATTATGTATTAAAGCACTAATATCAGTTAGCGCTGTAGTCATTCACAGCAGCTTCCGCATTGATAGCATGGAACTACGGGTGTGACGTAAAACCAAACAAGACCAATACGCCTTTTCCCCCTAACGTTACGTAGTGTGTTGGGCTCCGTTTGGGTAGATAGAAAAAAAAACAGTATCTCTCGTTAACATCCCAAATGAAACACACAAGAATGAGTGTTTCTTTCAGTGAAAATTAAAATATTGAAAATAGCTGCGGAATAAAAACACACTGAAATCAACAAAAAGCATACTGTTTTTTTTTCTATCT
>JAQFJA010000026.1:4522318-4533648 GCA_029874485.1 Naso brachycentron | reverse complement strand
CCTTATTTTAGGCTACATTGAAGTCCTGTTTACATTCTTCCTCTGAGACAACAGGATGTTTGTTTTCATGTTGATTTTACTGATGGGTTAAAAGCCAAATTTCCCCCACTGTGTCGGCGTGTATGATGTCATTCTCGGGGCGAGACATTTCTGGTGTTAGCCATTGTTAATATATATGTATGTCTCATATGGTCTAACTGTTAGGATTACTGGTTTTCACTCAGGTGGTTCATCTCCCAGTACAGCAGGAACAGTTTCATGTCTTTCAGTTAACATAATGCTGCCATACACTCTTGTACTTCCGCAGCACATTTTAAATATCAACCTTGCATAATATACAGACCTAATCTGACCTCGTGACAGGAACTGCAGTGTACGTCTTCCTACATTTTTACATGTAGAAACTTTAACTTCAAAAGCTTTTATAAATGTGAGTAAATACACCATTTTCTCAATATGTACCTTCCAACAATACAAGATGGTTGACAAATTTAACTGTTGCAGATCTAAATAAATGCATCTTATTTCTTTCAAAGGTCTTTTTTTGGCCAATCAAACAAATGTACAAACCTGACTTACCTACACTACATGTGACCTATGCAAGCCAATTCATAGGCAGTTCTTGTGAGATTAAATTTAGTGAGGCACTGCAGGAAGCAAGATATGATTTTGAGCGTATAAAATTTGTCCTAGATGTTCAACTGATGTGACAGATAGGAAGAGCAAAGCCTCTAATGCTTCCTATTCAAGTGGTAATGTGCCACTGCATCTGCGCTGCTGCATCAGGTCCATTTGCTTTCTCTACACTCTTCCTCTTTCAATAATTACTGAAGCTCGATCTCTCATGCTCGGTCAATTCAAAAAGCTTTCACGTTTTACTCGACACTCTGTACTACACAGCAAACAGCATCTCACATACAATTTAAAGAGATCATTACTCCTCAGTAAAGTGCTCTCATACATGGCAAGGCGAGCCGCCAGTCACGTCCCTCTAACAAGACGTATTATGAAAACGCTTTTTTATTCATAAGGTTATGTAAATCAAGAGGAAGTGGCAGGTTGCTGGGGAAAAGGTGCAATCCATTTAGCTAGACAAGACGGTGGAGTGCAATTATTTATACAAACCAGGCCTTCGTATGTGAATCAGGCTGATTTACAATGATCAGGGTTTTACTGTGACTCACTGGCCGCCATTAGTTTGATTTATTTAAATACAGTCACCACCTAAGTAAAAACCATGGTTGACACTAAATGCATTCAACTGGCATTGCCTTTCCTTGCAAAAAGATACAAAATGGTGCATTTTATCACCAGATGTACCTTAATGTTGTAAACTTCTCAGTGGTTGTGTTTGAGATAGTTTCCCGTTAAAGTGCTTTATGGCGTGTGTTTGCCATTTTGGTGTTTTGTCTGACACAAATTATCCCACAGTGTAAAATACACTATCCAAGCATGAACTACCGTAATCTATTGTTAAAATAGACAACAAAGTCCATTTGTTCAGTCCCATATGTAGAATTCTTGTGTACAGTATGATGAATAATTTCAGACAAAAAAAAAAAGTATATTTTTGCTGGTTTCTGCATTTATTTATTCTGCATATTCAAATATCAGTTGACCTCCTTTACTTTTTAAAGTGGCTATATTTGATTTTGGATATTGGTGAGTAAGGTTGTTGATCATATTTTGTTCTTGTTTTGGGTTGGTTATTTTTTATATAGATAATTATCTTTGCATTATAGGAAACTGACTTCAATAGCCCTTAAAAGTGGTTTCTCTTTACTTGTCCCTTATGTGGGCCCATAGTTTGGTTGCTGTACACTATACATACATGCAGGCTCTTTGTATTTTGTTATATGAAATGTGACAGATTGATTATTTAACTAACATGACTATTAAGTTAGGACAATGAAAATAAGAAATATTTGATACCAAAAAAACCAAAACATTGATTAAATCAATTTACCATAAAAGATGACAGTGAATAGGAAATAAATTTTGTTATATAACACACACACACACACACGCACCCATTCAATAGAATTAAATGGAGGTCTATGGACCCTCCAATGATGAGTGCAATCCATTTGCACTGAATGACTGCAGCAAATTCACACGCAAAAATAATCATACTTGAACAATGATGCATCCTTGCAGTAGCAAACCTAGAAAAGAACAGCCCTCAGGAAAAACACTTGTTTACTATTTAAAAATATCCAGAGTGCATTTAATGCCTGAGGACCTTAGGGACTTATTTATAGGAACATGGACAATACCAAAGTTCATTTATTCAGTGAGAGCGGTCAAAAACGTGCTTTATCTTCTGAATCATAAGGTACAGATGGGCCTGCTGAACCGTGTTTAAGTGGTCAGACCAAACCTGCCTGTGTCCAGGGACGGTGCATCGCGCCGTGAAACTATCCAAACCAGAACTCTTGCCAGTTTGGACAGAGATAAAGGGCATCAGCAAAAACCCAATGTTAGACTGCTGGATGAGTCAGGAGGAGAAAAAGACAAGTCAAACCTGACTTGACAGTGTTGATTGAACAAATCTTGAGGCAGATTCATAACAAAAGCTTTAAAAACGCCTGTGGATGCTCTGTTTGCTAAAATCGTGCCATGCACTGCTGCTGAGGTGCCAGAAACAATTTGTCGTGAGCATACACTGAAAAATGAATGGCTGCTTTTGGAGTGAGTCCGCCTTTAAAGGTGGGGTAGGCAACCTCGCAACACCACTGCCCCCTCCCCTCCCTGTTTTTGCTCTGTAGCTCCAAACCCCGCCTCACCTGGCTTGTGTTGTATTTTGTTTGTTGTTGCTCAATCACATTGAGGCCAGTTCACACCAAAGATTTGTGCCGAGACGAAAAGGTTGCAAGGAAAGTTGCAGCGGAGTAAAATGGTCCATACCAGATAGACTCAAGCCAGCTGACGGTGTCGCCTGAAGACGCCATTGTTGCCAGAGGCCAGTTTTAGAGCGAAAGGTACCTCACTTGGTTCAACAGTCAATCAGCTCATAGCAGTGTTACCTGTCACTAAGATATGCTGCCAAGAACACTTGCTCTCTGAAATGAGCCATTTTTGGCTGAAAAATGCCCGTCGCCGTCCTTATTTTCTAAAGCCTGAGCACAGAGCGAAGGAGAGGCACAGATGTCTGGTGCTCTGGACACCACAAATAAACTGCCTGCCCCTTGAGCAAACTGTAAAACTACGACCTTTCTGTTCTATTGTTGATTACTCCAACACAACACTAATCAAAGACATTTCATTACAGATTTCCCATTAAATGCCTTTGCATCTAATGTCTTGTATAGAGGATGGTGTGTTGTGTTTACTGGTGCTGTGTAGTTCTAATTGCTAGCCTTGTAAGCTGACTGAGTAGACATACTGCATGAGCAGCAATATTCACCTTGATACAAGGACCATTTCTTAAAGAATCCAACCAGAACACAACCAAAGGATGTCAAATTCCACTTACAGTGCACACAACACCAATCACCAACAATGCCGGTATAAATAAAGAAAACTTTGGTGAATGTTAGAGGTATGCATCATTTACATAAACTTTAAAAAAAGGCAAAAGTCTGAATGTCTGAAGTCAGAAAATCTGTGCCATTTCAAAGCTGCATTGATCAGTTAGACGTTTTATTTGCTGTTTGCACAACCAGGCAACATGAAACAACATTGGCATTGTGTTTCTGGCCATCTGACAAATATAAGTGCAATATTCACTCTCCTTTCAGCTTGGCTTTCAGAGAAAACATGGTCGATGAGAGCTGTGACACTAAACCAACAAGGTATATTTGTATGCCATAAAACAACAACGGAGTGTTAAAAGATGCTAAAACACCTTTCACATCACATTTGGACATATATAGTTATGATCTGACCCAATAATCATATAAAAACTAAATGTTCACCACTTCTTTAAACATGTGCATAAATGGATGTTTACTAACCAGTCAGAAGTTGGCAGTTATTAACCAGATTAGTTCAGGATAATAGATGTCAAAGACATATCAGAGGCTTACTTACATTTGAGATTTTACATTTACCTCTTAACTTTCAACTGTCACCTCGTGTTGAAGAAGCAACCTTCACCAAAAGCAAAAATTCTTTTTGGTGCTCATGACAAATTGATAGCATTCAGTTGGATTTCAGCATTAAAATCTTGCTTGATGTGGCTTAAATGTTGGAGCATGATATAGGCCTATACAGTACACGGCTGTAAGAGTGAAGTTGTAGTTAGAAGACAAATTTTTGGGGTGGAAAACAAATCAGCAGAAGTGTAAATATGAACAGAAGTGAGCTGCTTTGCAGTCACACTAATGATGATGTGGGTGCAAGTGTGTTTTCTGCTGTCGCTCTGTGCAGCCTGGCTTGATTTCAGCGAAAGTGACAGAAACCAATTGCTGCATTTTAAAAGAGCTTGGTGTTGCCTCACTCGAAGCAGACGACGAGTATGAAAAACAAATTCTGAGAGAAAAATCAGACTGGTTTGGTTACAATTTATTTGATTTTAAAAACGATAAGCCTCTTTAGCCATCAAATTGTTTGGGTTGTTGTTTTCAGTAATTAATGCATTGTTTAAACATTTACTGTTGTTTTGTTTTCTGTCTCCTCTGAAACCTTCTAGCAGCCCCAAGGGGACACGTGGGTTCATCTTGAAAACCTCTGCCCTAGATTCATCCTTTCCATCTTTATCATTTCATTATCAGTGGAAGCTGTAAAATCATTCAACTCACGTCTCTTGTTCACTGCAATAAGACACAGCAGAGTGCTCATCGGGACGGAATTAAATGTCACACCATCTAAACACTAAATCATTGTTCCACCACAACACAGGATCATATCATTTTGTGCACAATCTAATGCCATTTCTGGAACTGCAACTGAATTAATATTTTTGAAGCTTTAAATATTTAATTTGGCAGAAATCTTGTCTGAGAGTTGTTATTCTTTGGGTCTGTGGAGAGAATATTTTAAGGAGAGAATTAAAAATAATTTAATTTATTACATAGACAAAAAAACGAGTAAAGATACAGAGATGTGGGACAGAAAAGCTGGACCATCACTGAAAAAAAAAATTGTGTAATATGCTCATTAAGTACGTATGCTAAGCGCAATGATACTATAAATAAATAAGGGGACACTACATATGATACATGCATACTGTTTATTAGATGCATTGGGATTCAGGCTCTTTTTTGTGGCACACTGACTCTGTATCCCTGAAGTATGAATGAGTGAACACACTTGTGCATCTATGATCAGGCTCTGTTTTATAAATGTGTTATAAACTGAGGCCCAGTGAGGCGTAAACATGTTTTCCCCACAGATGTGACATACAGATCTAATGTGTCTACAATGTGGAAAACTCCATCTGATGCCATTTTCCTTTTCTCAGACAGAATTTTGCACCATGAATTAGTCCATGTGTACATTCATGACTACAGTATGATACTATATGAGTGTTCTACTGGAGTCGAATTCTGTTGTTGTGGTCAACATTATAGATAAAAGGGCCTAATTTATGTTTGAATGCTTTATTTACATTTTAATACATTCAAATGGCTGATCTCCCTGAAGACTGTCACACAATCATTTCCTCACAGCTGTCTGTTGATGAAAAATCATTAGTTTAAAGTAATTTATTGGTAAAAATCAATATAGGCTTAAAGATTTAATTAAATTAAATCTCAAGAGGGCTACAAGGTGCAAAGGCCAAACATATTCTGGGTTCATATTTTTAGGGATGCACTGAGTATTCATTTTGGTAAACCACATTTGACTGAAAAAGGTCATGAATCATGTGAATAAGATATGTATTTGAGCTGCAGTCTCATTATAGGCCAAATATTTTTGCTTTTCCTACACAATAAACAAGCTAGCAGCAGTAGTACTGTTTGTCCAGTTGTACAGGCTGAGCACTGCCAAGCTAAAGGAGGTCTGTTCCCCATATGGCAGCTCCTGGGCTGGGCTGATGGCCCCAGGAATTTGAAATTCAAATGGCACCAGATCCTGAGGGAGGAGCTCAGCTTTGGGGTGAGGGGCCAGCTGGAAATGAGATGCCAAACATGGAGCATGATGGGAGAGGTGAGGATGGAGAGGGGAGCACAGGAGCACACTGAGGCCACGGAAGATGTGATTTTCATCGACACACAAAATGTCTTCTGCAGAGACTGGAAACGGAAATATATTAAGCCCTATCATGCTTACGTAGCCTAAAATGTATCAAACTCTCCGGGGCTCAGGAAACTCCCTTTCAATTAAGTCACTAAATGTGTCAAAATGTAATTTTTTCAAAATGTAAAAAATGGTCAAAATGTTTATTTTATATTATACACTGAATGAATACATATTTATATATTTTATTTTTTAATATATCTGTTAACTTTCCAGAAATGTTTCATTATATCGAATGCACAAGTATTTAAGCAATATTATTTATTATGTGTTTACATACTGTATAATTAAGCATAACTTTTGGGAACATATGTTTCATCTTTAAAACTAAAATTTTCATTTAAAGCTGGTGAGGAAATGCTTTTTGAAATTTCAATGTCAACCTCTTCAGGATTATTTAAGCTCACAGTGCGCCATTGCATTCTCTTCCCCTTTAAGGTGGAGCTTGTGCAGATTTAATGCAACATTTAACTCAAAGTTCTCCTTTAAAATATATACATATAATGACATCCCTTCAACAAAGTCTAAGGTAAGAGGGAAAACTGGAAAAAATAAATAAATCAGCTCAAAATAATTCTTAACTAACATAAAACAGATCAAAACATGATGTCATCAAAACAACATGTTCCATTGTTCTTTTCACTTTTTCTTTTAAGTTGCAGTAGTTAACTTCTGCTAACAAGCTAACAAGCTAATGTTAATTGTAGCATGACACTATTTAGGAGGCAACTCTGCTGCAGCTGTTTGCTCTGATCACAATTTTTTTTTCGTCTGTTGCAGAGAAAGTTGCAGGGGAGTAAACTGGTCCGTCTCAGCTCGAGCTTGAGCTGAGTTGACTGACAGTGAGACTTGCAGAAACTTTGTCGTCAGCAGAGGCGAATCAGAGCATAAGGCACAAACAGCTAATCAGCTTGTACCAACACCACCTGTGGCTAAAAAGTGCAGCATAGACCGGCGATAGGATTTTTATCAATCCTAAATGCAGAGGCATGATGGGAAAACACAGAGATCTCACGAAACTCTCAGACCACGTCACTTACTAACAGCTGTCTATGGACGTTATGATATTTCTTCCAAGTAGAACACAAAAAGTTACTGATATTTACCCAAAGTTACTTACTGCAGCTTTAACGTTGATCCACTCTGGTAACGTTTTGCCACATACATGCAGTCTTGCACTGTGGCTAGCACAAAATTCTCTTCTGTCATATGAAGCTCGATTACCAGTACAAGCCCTTTAGCTAGCCAGAAAGATTTAGCGTGACTGTAGTGATGGTGAACAGGTTGGTTAACCAACGAATTGCAATACAAGTACTGAGTTATACACTGCACACCACCAGCATGCAGAGTCGATGCAAAACAAAATTAATCAATTAACTTATGTGTTGTAGTAATTACCCTTTGTAGTGAAGCAGGGCTATTACAGCAACTTGCCTATTGGCTGCCCTCATTTATTTTGTCTGCGAATATAGATTTTCAGAGGCATTTGACAGCAGGTGCTACCTTTTGACCCTTCCCATGCCCCATCAGTCACACTAGCTTTAATCATACAGCTATACAAACTGAAAATGAAACACCTCAAGCCATAAGTGCAGTTCAGTTTGTTTCCTCTGATATCAGACACATTCAGTGGGCATTTTCCAGAAAAACTCAAGTGAGGATATAGCCCTCTGTGGGGTCAAATGAGGCCAGTTTGGCAGCGGTTACTTTCCAGGAAGTGGAGTGAGTGTTATATAACCTAAATGTTTTGTGCACAGAGTGTGTTTGTCAGTTTATTCTTGAGGGCATTGCTGCCAAAGGTTATCTGTAGTACAAAAGCTAATGTTAAATGAAGTGTTCTTACCCCAAATGAGCCATCAACCATTTAAAAAAGAGACTTGTGCTGTTTCATAATAAATGAAAGCACTAAAATAATCAAATATCTCTGTATGATAGCATCATCTAAAAAGTAGAGATTTCAAATAATAAAGTTCTGTAGATCCAGTGATAGTAGATTGTTTCCTTACCCCCAAGACCAGGCCGTAGACGGTTATCATATCCGTCCAGCAGGCTGTCCAGGATCCGTGTGAATAGGGTGATGTTGGTTTTAAAGGCATCAGATGTGGCATCAGCATTCACTGACCTAGTCAACAGATACACAATTACAACACGACCAGCTAAGGGACATTTGAACTGACAGGAATCTAAGTACAATTTAGATGTATTTAGACTCATGACTCTTTCCTCTAAGGCCTTATTTATGGGGAAAAAAGGGTTGTTAATATCTGGCAGACTTCATACATGCCCACACAGACATTCACATACACAATGTTTCTTCCACATGGATGACCCAGTTCAAGGCAGAACATTTGTGCGCCATCTGATCTCGGAGCCAAAACACAACTGAATATGCAAATGTAATCAGAGCTAGAGATTCATGGTAAATAAATTCAGATAAGGTCCTACATTAAAGCTTGAAATAATCACCACTGTCGACAGCTCTGGTGTAACAGCCTCAGGTTAGGAGCATATTTTACTTAAAGCAGGGAAATGGAATATACATACAATATTAATCATTTTTTCACATGTATTTTCTATTCAGTCTATATTTCTCTAATTACCATCAAAGACAGTGTTGGATTCATGTAGCCTACTTACTAGCATTACAACCTACTAGACTGTGATTATTTTCCAGTGTTTTTCAGTTCAAAGTATATACTATAGTGTAGCAACACTACTTTGCCACATTTTAAATTATACCCAGAACAGCCAACATAGTTTTTAGGCTCTCTTACCATTGCATCAACAGCATTGTTAAATCATATTATTATCATCAAAGCTCTGTTAGCATGTAGGCCTATTTGAAACCTTAAGGCAATGATAACTCAAACTTTCAGATTTATCAATAAACTCAGATCAATTCACATCTGTCGGGCTAGTTTTTAAAGTTTCTTTTAACATTAGCCTGCAAATGTTGGCTGTTAGCGGTCCCTAGCTAGCTAGCTTCCAAGGCTTGCTTGTTGGGCTAGTTAGACAGCTACTGGTGTTAGCTAAAAAGCAGGTTGCACTTCTATGATTTTCTGAAGCCATAAACAATTAAGACATTTTCCAAATAATATTAATGCATGCATAACCATTAAAGACACTAATGTGGATTTTGTAAAGGGTCATTATGCTGTGATGAAGGCAATGTGTACAGACCTCCATACCTCTGTTTGTCTGGAATTTCTATTAACGTTAGCTCTTAAAGCTATAGCCTATTACATGTGGTAAAAAGAATTAGGCTACTAGTGTCAACAAACCAACGACTGTGAATAAAATCTAATTTTGACACCATTACAATCCATGGATGTGTGTGTATTTGTATTTGGCTTTGCATGTTAGCAAACTACTAAACGTTTTGTGTGGTTTTCCCTTGCTTGAATGCTAAAGTTTTCCTGTTCTACACATTACCAACTCAACTGAACTTTTTACTACGCAGACATTTTGACTTCGTAGCAGGAAAAGCACAGGTAGACCTACTAAAGGCTTTAATGACAGCTCCGTTATGGTGTTCCAGTAAATCATGAGAGTAAAAACTGAATTTCGGCCATTATCCCTTTTTTTTCTTTTTTTCTCACCTATATTTTCCAGCCGTGACATGTCAAGAACTAAAGCCTAACACTATGCGAAAGACAATCTGGCTGAAACTCAAAAAGTTCTTAAAATCTGTAGCCTACATCAGTGGGGACCCATTGAGGAGCCAGGAGTGGACAGTCAAATTTAAATCGTCGTCGTAGTTCTGAGTCTGACATGGGTTGTTTCTTTCTTTTGTCAACTGTCCTCTAGTGTGAGCACTCAGAATGACCTTAACTGCCATTGTCAAAAGGGACCTTTAACACTTTTACACCTGATGAGATTGTGAAATGTTCTCTGATAAAACAGAACGTTTGCAAAACGTTTGCAAAAACATAGTTCACATCCAAACAGGCCCGAGAGATTGTTTATGCAAAGCCTTCTATAAATTACATGCAGAGCTGGCCCAAAACAGAAGTGAACCATGGGCCTGCTTAGGGCCCCATGACCAGCAGGGGGTCCCCAAGAGCATCTGATTTTTATCATGCAAAAGACCTACATCACATTCAGTATGCCACTTTGTACTGTGCTGCCTTAAACATTACAGTAAATATCAACACCAGAGCACTCTTGTAACTGATTATGCTACCAGTTAAGTTTGAAAACCACAGAAAGGTAAAAAGATGCAAGGCTGACATTAACGTGATGTAAGCAGCACAGCTACAACTGGGCAGAATTAAGGGAAGCTGCTGACTTTGCCAAACAGTAATTGAGGGATTGCCTGCTCTTCAAGTTTGCAAAACTATTATCTGCTTTCATGTCCGCTCCTTAATCAGAGCCCCTCTGAGGATGAAAATTTATCTACATTGCTAAGTGCTTACTGCTAGTTTAACAAGTGTATTTGTGATAATAGCTAATGAAATTTGCAGTAGGTGTGTGAATGACCAACACACAATAGTCACATCACATTTTGCTTAGGGTCCCATAAAGGCATGGGCCGGCCCTGAGTATGATGTTAATGTTTATTCTATATTTTGACTCTTGACTAGTAGGCCTAGTCCTACTTTGTTTGTGTGTGTGTGTGTGTGTGTGTACTAGTTTTCGTTACCTATGTAGGACCTTTTCTGGCATAAACACTGACTGTGTGAGGGACAACAGTCAATCCTAATGTGGCATGACTTGATTTCTGAGGTCCTGGTTAAGTTTAGGGGTGAGGTATGAATTAAGTTTAGGTTAATGTTAGGGTTAGGCATAAATTAGTTAAGGTTAGGGTTGGGTTAAGGGTTTGAATTAGGCTGTGCAAATGAATGGATGTCAATGTAAAGTCCTTATTAAAATATCTGTGCAAACCTCTGCGTGTGTGTGTCTCTGTGTGCATGTGTATGCATGTGCCCGTGTGTGTGTGTTGCAGTTCCTTGGTGGCAACCAACCTGATTCTGATTAATTGTCATTGAGGACATTTGGTCACCGAATTGCATTTCAAGATTGATATTGGCTGCTGCTAAATAGGCTATTAAAAAAGCAATTAACATTCTGCTATTAGGCCCTAACTAGCTAATGTTCATGTCATGATGTTATATCCGTTATATTGAATTTTTTTTTTTTTTTTAAGG
>JAQFJA010000026.1:4469240-4481937 GCA_029874485.1 Naso brachycentron | reverse complement strand
GACCTGATGGTGGTGCCAGACTAAGACATCTGTACAGGGATCCGATTTGTTACATAACTTGTCTTAGCAGGGTTTTTCACTCTGTGATCCACCTTTAAGAAAGACATCAGCATATTTCATAATGAAGCAGCCTCATTTACAGGAGAGGTTTACCCAGGAGGTTCCTATGCTTATTGCTTCAAGGGGTCATGCTTTAACTACGCTGTTCCAGATGTTTCCAGCCCTTGACCCAGTTTGAGAACAACAAGGACCTGACGAAAAAAGGAGTTTCTACAGCAGGAGAGGAAAGACCGGATATCTCTGTTTCACATAACCTTGTTCTGACGCTATCTGTGGCTGTAGTTTAAAAGACACTTTAACAAGAAACTTCAGTTACTGCAAAACCGTTCGGGCTGCCTGTCTCTTTCTAACGAGAGATTTTCCACCTTTAAAGTCGCAGAAGAGCAGACATGCACCACACAGCACAGAATGAGTCAGAAAGATACAAGCAGCTCAGCCACCTGTTGACTTGATCTGACCATCGATCATCTGATCATCTTCTGCCTCGTTGATCATTAGCCTTTTTGATAAAGTAGTGACTGATCTTTGGCCGTTGCACCTGTGAGGTTAACCTCAACAATACTGCAGCTGTTTACAGACCCACCTCACTCTAATCTCTGGTTTTCTTTATGTCCACTAAGATATCTGACCTCGACTTGACTGATGACATCTGTGCAAAGTTTTCATCATAAATTCAGACGTACTCCTGGCCAGCTTGATTTGATGCCTCACAAATTCAAAACCCTAATTACCTCATTAGAAAATGTAAGATATAATAAATAACTTTTAAAAAAAAACAATGTGCATTAAGCAATTCCTTTGATAAAAATGTATCCGTGATTGCAATGGTTTCACTCACAGGCTGGTTCAGATTCTTGGCACCAAGAACCTTGAACAGAACCGATTCAAGCATCAGAGCTAATGTGATGAATCACAGTCTGTCATCCGACTGTGTGCGACCATGACACCCAAAGCAGTGCACAAATGTGCACGTTTGTACATCATGTATCAAGAACAAGGAGTTTACTTATCACTGGCTGCAGATGATCAGATCAGATTATTATCAGTGTTCAGCTCAGACATGAAGAAATTTCTTGAAAGTTAATTCTACTTTCTCACAGCAGCGAAGCTTTGACATTCTCTCCTTTATTAAGAAGCTGACATCAGCTCAGCTCCAGTTTTATTTTCTTAACCTTGTTTTAATGTGAGAGCATCCTGAAGTTTGGTTACCATGGGGACCTGCATCTGGAGGAGACCTAGTAATCTTGGTGACTCATGTTCAGCAAGCCTTCAGTCCTTTAAACGACCCCTCTTCATCCTCCTCCTCCTCCCCATCATCCTCCTCCTCCTCCTCCTCCTCCCCAACACTCTCGTTAACCTTAAGAAGAGACTCTCCTCCTCCAGCACACACAGTTCTGCCAGATGTAGTGATTTACTGCTGCACTCAAACAGAGCTGTTAGATCATTTTAACATCCTTCAAGACAAATTGTTGCAGCAGCTCGCTGCAGCTCAGAGGACGTCTGTGGGTCCACAGGCAGTTCAAATACCGAAAATGTGGTTATCAGTGATTGTGGCTGTTTTTGATTAATAATATCATCATTTGGTTAAAATGAACCCTTATATCTACAGAAGAAGAGGTTGCTCCTCCACAGTGTGGCATGTTGCACCAATATATTTTTACAGTGGCCTGTAACGGACAAACCAAACACTGACTTTAGAGAGTTTCAAGGTCAACAGGCTTGGAGCAGGAGACAGGGTGAGTGAATATTTAGTTGGATGTAATCTGCAGCCTCGACACTAGATGCCACTAAATCCCACAGACAAATCAGATATTGTGTAACAGTGTTTATCGCTGCTATGCGATTTCAGCTGCTCCAGCAGTGTGGTTTTAGGGATGCACGAGGAATGTTTGATTGGTCCACCACTTTGATTCAGTCCAGACAGAATTTCTGAAACTCAAAGTCGCTTAACAATAGGGGCTGCAAAGTGAGACAAAACAACACGTCGACGACATAAAACACTACACAAGAACATACACATGTCACACAGAGAAAGGATCGGGAATAGGGAGCTAGGAATGGTTAATAGGTGGGTTTTGAGACGGGACTGGAAGATATGGAGAGACTCAAAATCTCTGAGCTCCTGTGGGAGGGCTTTCCAGAGCCTCAAAGCTATCCGCGGCCTGTCAATATAGTTAGCAGCTAATGCTAATGGAGCTAGCTGGTTAGCAGAGAGGGCTAGGAAAACTGTGGATCCAGAATCAAAGGGGAAAAACAAACTAGAGAACCAGGGCAGAGGCAATCAGAGATAGACACAGAAAGGACCAGATAAGAGCCTATCATGTTCCCTAAAAGGTAAACATTACTTACTTTGAGCATCATCAGGTTTTTCATTTTGCGCCAACAGCTGGACAGAGTTTTCACTTTCAGTCAGAAAAATATCTCAGATTACAGGCATTCCCATCAGCAGTTACTGTACTTTTGTCTTCCTGCTAATTAGCTCATGTGTTAGCATGCTAACACAGTGAAATAAGATGGTGACCGTGCTGATGAAGCATTTGAACATTTTCATTGTGTGCATGTTAGCACGCTAATGTTAGCATTTAGATCAAACTACCACTGTGCCAGGCTGATGCTCTCATGACTGCAGAGTTTTAGCACGAACATGTCTGCTAACGATGCATTATGAGTAAAGAAGTTGTTTTGAGAGCTGTGATTAAAATATGATGTTTTTACAGTTAAAGAATAAACTCATTATTGAATAAACCAGCATTTATACTGAACATTATGCATTTATTTGACATTTCCAGCAGATGTATGTAAAATCTATGATAACAAACGAAAATCCATGATAACTAGTGACAATATTAATAATATAGATGTCTGTCTTTAAAAGTTCAAAGGCCTACTGTGTATCTATATTTTCCTGTCAGTTAGATAAAGTGGCCTAAATGACAAAGATATTGTTGATTTCGACAGAAGATTATTATGTAGTGATTTGCCCCGACTCATTCATAACTGTGTCGTCTCTCCACAGTAACTGTCCATGCTCGCTGGCCGCAGCTCTGGCCAGAGCCACAGCAGACAGCATCCTGCAGACTGACCTCTCCATCCACCACCTCAACAAGACTGTGGAGGAAGGAGCTGACCCGTTACCACGTGAGTCTCTGCGGAGCCCACGAGACTGCGCTCTCTCACACACACACACACGCACACACGCAGACAAATTAGGCCTTTCTCTCACTTCATCCCACACACACACAGGCATGTAACCACAAGGGCTTTGTCCCAGTTCTCCCCCGCAAGCTGCATTAAGTGGTGTTTGACCACTAGAGGGCAGAATGTGGACTCTGACATACAGCTGAGCCAGGTACACTGCATCCAATATAGGTCAAAGGATCATCATTAAATGGTCTTCATTTACTTCAGTGGGTACAGACTAAACACTGAGATAATGTTGATATAGCATAAAAAAATACAGTGTATAAAAAAAATTTAATTCAGCAGTTGTCGTCTGTTTTGGTCTTTTCATGAGATTTAATCACAAAAACAAAGATACAGAATATTGTCAGCTTTATCCTTAAACACAGGTCAAACCCTCTGGATCAAATTCGCCACAGATGCTGAATTTGTGGAAAACCATCCTTGTTGTATCGTAATTAAAACATGTTGCGTAACTCCTCTCCTGTTTAGTTCTCTTGTCTCAGTCAGGGTGCTGACAGTCAGAAACATGTGGTGAATTGAGCGCAGACTGTTCTGCTCCTCTCTCTGCGTGCTCTCTTAAAGTAAGAGCTTCTTGTGTTGTTGTATAACAGCCGATCACATCCTGTTTGATGTTGCCTCGCTGCACTCGACTGTTCGTTTTTTCTCCTCTGCTACTTAACAAGTGTGATCAGCAGCCCTCATGTCAGACACATGATGACATGTCTTTGTCTGCAGCAAGAAACAAGTCAGTCGGCCCACAGAGTGAAGTTTAGCGCAGGCACGCTGATGTGTGTTTTACTTTCAGGATATGAAGGGGTGAAAGTGATTAGAGGAAATGGGACACAGTGTAGGCTGCTCTCTCTCTCTCTCGCTCTCTCTCTCTCTTTCTGTTTCTCTATGTCTCTCATCCTCTCATCCTTTCTCTCACCAGTAACATATTTTAGAGAGCAGAGTGAGACAGAGGACGATGGCAAAGACAGGATAGACTATTATACCTGCAGCTAACATTAGTAGGTCAAGCCCACACACACACGCACACACACGCACACACACACACACACACATACAGCCTGGTTTATGACAGAGAGCTGCAGCCATGATGGGCAAACCTCTGCTCCACTTAAGTCTGTGGCTCAGTGAAATTTGTCTTTCTGAAAAACTACAACAGATCTCTGGGGGGAGCTAAGTTTCACCAGGGATGGGGACTTCTTTCAATTTTTTTTTTGCTGGAGCAGAAGACTTTCAGCTCAGTTTACTTCCACAAACAGCATCAGTTGGTTGTCCAGCTGCTTAAAAACATGATGAGAGGTGATATGAGCTGTTAAAAAGGCTGACACTTGTATCTTATTCGCCTTGAAAACAAATGAGCGCTCAGAACAGTTACACTCTCCAGCAGCAGTGAGTGTTGGCGAACCCTCGAGCAGCTGATCTGCCTCAGTTTGTTTGCGGATGTTGTTTGGGTCGCATGCAGCCTGAGAACACTGTCTGCAGGCCATACTCAGGGCTGAAAAAACTCCACCTCCCTTTACATGTTTGTTGTGTAAAACAAATAAAAAACCTTCTAAAAGACATTTGAACTAACAGTCAATCAGAGAAAATCGGAAAAAAAAGGAAAAAAAAGGAAAGTGTCCTTTACAGTAAAGATTCAAACACATTTATGATGAAGCAGAAGGTTTTTTCAAGCAAACAAAGCATCATTATAGGGTTGGTGCATAATTATTGCAGCATTTGATTTTGCGTCTCTAATATGTTTTTATGCTACCATGATTATGGAAAGCATGATATCTAATTGACTATAATTTGCTTCCAAGATTGAAAAAATAAATAAGTACAATAAGGGACGCAGCATTCAGTTCGACTTAAATCATTCACTCTCAACTCCCCATATTCTAAGTTCTACCAGTGCTGGCTATTAGAATATATTGAAACCATTAATAAATAATATAACTTTTTTTTTTTTTAACCCTCCACATCAGGGCTTTAGAGTACATAGCACAACACTGTCAAGTAAGTCTATGTTGCATGATGGGAATGATTAGTAATTTGCTAAAATTATATTAAATTTGACAAAAGCCAAAGTTTTCCGATGGTCATATAAGCAGTTTTAGAAAAAGACATAGTGTAAAAAATACTTTAATTGCTGCAGTAATGATGAGTTGGTTCAACAGTGAATCAGTAGAAACTTAAACTATTTTCATTATCACTTAATTGTTTTAATTCTCAGCAATAATTTAATTTTTTAAATTTCAGATTCTAAATTGTAAGAATACGTTGCTCCTTCTGTTTTATGTCACTGCAAACTGAGTACATTTGAGTTTTGGGCTGTTGGTTGGAAAAACAAGATATTTGAAAGTGTCACCTCAGATTCGGAGAAGCTGATTAACACTTTTTAAAATCATTTTTTGTGACATCATCATTGACATGATTGATTGATTGAATATCAAACATTAAACATGAACATACAGACAGCTGGACTGGATGATGGGACAACTTGGTGAAGTTTTTTTTGTTTTTGTTTTTTTTTTGTTTTGATGTTTGGATCATTTATGACTCTGAGTCATTGTTGGAATCTTTTGTTAATGATGTGAATCCAAACAGATGACAGCTGCAGGCGACAAGTGCTATGACTTAACTACCTCATACATAATGAGGGCGCTCTTTGACTCAGTGTGTGTGTGTGTGTGTGTGTGTGTGTGTGTGTGTGTGTGTGTGTTTGTCTGCGATACAGTTTGTCCTAAGATGCCTTGAAACAGGTTCTTCTGCTTTGTAAGCTATATGCCCTGCAGCAGAAATAACTGCTATGATAACCTAGTTTTTTATCAGTGTGAGCGCATCAGTGTGTGTGTGTCTGTGTGCGTGTGTGTGAGTGTGTGTGTGTGCATGTGTGTGTAAAGGAGACAGGTAGAAGAGGTAAAGCATAACTCTGTGGCGGCTGGTGTGTGTGATGTAGGGGTTGTGGGCCACGGCAGTTGAGGGTCATTACATTACCTCCTGTAGGAGCCACACGGGGCCTGATGACAGCCTTCAGAGAGTCCCAACCTGACGACACACACAGACACACACACACACACACACGCACACACACACACACCCACACACCTACGGCTGCTGCAGCAGAGCTTGTTAGCTGGAGCTCAGCACACATGAAAGACGACTGTTGTTGCTGTGTGGCTGTAACAGCAAGTTCTCATTAACTTAGCAGACACTGATTTTTAGACTTGAAGTCAGATCAGCCTTGTTATCTTTCTTCTGTTCACCGGTAAATACAAGTGGAAGGTAACGTTTAGTCAAACACAATCAACAGTATCACGAAAGTCCAAAAGTACCTGCATCAAAATATAATAAAAGTACCAAAAGTTAAAATACTCATCATGCAGAATGTCTGATATCAGATTATATTGATGGATTATAATAATCTATCCATTACTGTGTTCATCATTTCAGCACTGTAGCTGGTAAAGGTAGAGCTAATTTCAACTACTTGATATACTTGGCTGTGGTTCATGAGTTTCCCCCAGGGATCAAAGTTTTATCTTAATCATTAATGTTACATCACCATTCATTAGTATAATGATCTGAATTAACATAGCAACTATTAATTCATAAAATAGATGTAGTGTAGTAAAAAGTACAGTACTTGCCTCTAAAATGTAGTGTGTAAGTAGAAAGTAGCAGAAAGTTGAAATACTCAAGTACAAATTCTTTAAAATTGTATTCAAATACAGTAGGCTCCTTGAGTAAATGCACTTAGTTACTTTGCACCACTGCCTTTACGCATTGTTTAAATGTTTTTTGTGTCCCCCCCCATGATGCCTTTTCACCCTATCTTTGATTTTTGCCATCTGAGAAAACTGCGAACGCTTCTGCTTTCTGACTTTGAACAAAAATATTTTTCTCTCACGGCACAGATGTAACACCTCAGTGTGTTTTTCCCTTACACCAATCATTGGAAAATGAATGACTATAAAACAGTGAATACATTTTTCAAGTGACAAACCCCCTGAAATCACTCTTTTTATTATCATTATGGATCTTTATTGTTACTGTTACTGTCAGCCAACCAGCCGTTCACTAGCGAGACAAACCATTTGAACAGTGTGAGAGCAGTTTTATCAGGAATGGCTGAAGGATCCAGGGACGGCTGGATGAGTGTCATGTTTGATGGGATGATTGGGGGTCGAGGAGGGGGCTGGAAAGGAGGAGGGGTAATTGTCGGAGGATGAACGTGGGCTGAATGATGTAACAAGGCTGCAGTGTTTAGAAACCCAGGGGTGGACACTCAAAGTGAGGGCAAGTCTCCTGGCTTCATCCAACAATGGAAGAAGAACTGACTTATGTGAGATATTAACTTTAATATGCAAACTTTTTGTGGAAGAACCTGTGACGACTGGGGCTCAAATCCAAAGAGGAGAAGTGGAGGGAGAGAGGAAAGAAAAGAGAAGGAGAGGTCAGACTCATCGACATACACCTCAGTGAGCGAGTGAATCAGGGAGTCACAGGTGGGTAAATCAGCATGAGATTGATATTGTGAGACTGAAACATGTTTTTTCTCCTGAACCTTAGTTTTAAAACTTCATAAGACTCTTTTTATTCTCTCAACAAGTTAAGCAGGAGAGCGACTGTGCATGCTTAGACCCAAAAACATGGAAGCTCAAATAAAAGGCTTTTTCTGTGTATTCGCCAAGTGATCAAATTTCATAAGAGCGAATGGAGCACCATCTTTTGAACGCAGCATCTCGTTCACCTCAGTGCGTCCACGGTCTACCAGCATGTGGAGCATGAGCAGGACGGCTGCAGAGCAGCAGCAGCAGTGTCAGTCCTCCATCTGCTGGGTGCAGAATCTGGCACAGCGTTTTGGGTAGGTCACTGCAGTTTTGGCAGTGCTCAGAGCCAAACACAGTCTGTAGAAGCATTTACGTTCCTTTAGATACACATGAGACAGAGGTCTGAAAAACCCAACTGAAACTACTCCTGAGCAGACACACCTTGAGGTAAATATTCAATAACCTTTAAGTTTTGTTTTGGACTTCAACAACTCTTGAGGGAAATATTTGCTTCTTAAGCAGTTACATGATCCTCTCCCTCAGCGGTTCTCAACCTTTTTGGGGTACTGGACCCCCTGCATATTTTCTGAAGCCCTGCGGAGCCCTGACCACCCCACCCTTCCTCCTGGTCAAAAATATACAGTCTCTTTTGCTCTTGATCTTGTTACTTTTTTCCTCCCATGGGCCAGAGTCTGTTTGACCGGTGTCCGAATCAGATGGACGATTTAGCCATTCCTCCATATTGCTAATGCCACATTGCAGAGTAGTTCTTCTTTGTTGTCTTTTTCTTCTTCTTTATTTTATAATGGTAGTTGTCATCTTCTTCTTAGTGTTTGTGTGTTTGTGACTCAATTTCAAGTGCTGTTTGCTGAATTTTTCAAGTCACCGAGTTTCAACAACACATAAAAGCCTTATTAAGAAATAATGGTGTCTGTCTACTTCACCACCAGAGAAAAGAATAAAGGAAGTGCTGAATTTGCATTAATAGCATAATGCTCTAACTTTAAAAGGACGATGGGAGTGGATCAAATTGAGGCTTTGTACTAAAATATGACCAATATTATACATATAAAACTGAGGTAACTGGAAATAAAGGCCTGTTACCTTTTGCAGTACAGGTAAATAAATTTCCTAGTCGGTATTTGAGGAATAATCTGTGTCTGTAAAGGTCATAGGATATTTTTGAAATATGTATTTTATTATTTCATGGACTCCTTGCAATGGTAGCACGGACCACTAGGGTTTCCCGGACAGTTGAGAACCACTGCTCTACTTCAAACGTTTATCGGTTGCTAACAGTGTCTGTATATTAGGTGCTGTTAGGTGCTGGAAAAGTAGCATGCAGATGGTTTATGAACATTTTTTGCTGGAAACCAGCAGCTGCTGTAGGAAAAAAAGGATGATGAGAGCACTGACAGTGAATTTAAAGTAAGCCTTAAGTTGCACACCATAAAAACAAAAAGAGAGTCAGCATGAGTTACAGATTAGAGACAAAACTGAGAAATACAAAACTGACAAGTGACTGGAGACAAAAGAATGACATAAATATTAACAGTGACAATGGAAGCTGAGAACAGGTGCGTGATAGTTTTGGTGATAATCCATAAGAAAAAGGAATAAACCTGTCAAAATAAAACAGGAAATATGAGAACTAAAATGCAAACTATGTCAAGGAGAGCTGAGGGGAACTTCAGAGTTTGTTTTAAATTTCTGTGGAGTTTTTCTGTGAGTGAGGTTTATGGCTTGACACTGTAATTTGATCCATTGTTTATAAGTATTGACTAACGGAGTGTTATGTTTCGGCAAGTTAAAGCTGCAGTTGGTCATGTTTGCTAACAAGCTAATGCTAGCTGTAGCATGACACTTATTGGGAGGCAACTCCGCTGCAGCCTTCCCTCCTTGTTCTTGTTTTGGTTTGCGTTTTATTTCGTTTGTTGTCGCTCTCTCTTTTAAGCCCAGTTTGAACTGAGACGAAAAGTTGCAGCAGAGTAAACTGGTCCGTCTCAGCTCGAGCTTGAGCTGCCTAACACTGTCGCTTGCTGACACTCTGTTGTCAGCAGAGGCAAGTCAGAGCTTAAGGCGCAAACAGCTAATCAGCTCATGCCACTGTCATCTGTCGCTAAGAAGTGCAGCGTAGACCGGTCAATTAGGACATAGAGTACAGAGAGCGTCACTGACTGGACAAATAAGATGCGAGAGAAAGGATTTTTTTTTTAATCAATCCTGAGTGCAAAGGCATGGGAAACAGATCTCATGATTTTCTCATATCGATTCCTAACCAGACGCAACGCAAGTGAGCAAGCAAGCAAAACAGCTGATAGCTTTCGTTTCTTTCAGTGAGGATGTCTAAGTAGCACCGTGCGACCACAAACAGCCGCGGTGACGTGTCGCTTGCTAGAAATATCGCTCACCTTGGCTCTACTTGAGTGAAGTTTTACACCCTTGGTCCACCTCTGGACTATTTTGATTGGTCAAAATCGACCCTGACATCCTTCCGTTTCTGCCCCCCGCCTGTCAACAACCAACTCAGCCACTCCTTCTGCTGCGACGTTGCTCGTAATCAGTCTGGACAAGTTCTGGCAGGTATTAATTTTAAAGTAGGTCTTAAGTCAAACTGTAAGGTAAAAGCTGCCCCTTACTTGCTCATTATCACAATAAAAGCATCTGACAACTGTGTCTCCTGCCTTCACATATTGGGTCTTTGCAGAATCACACAGCTCAGATTGCTGTTTGTTCACAATGCAACATGTGCCTTCATAAGACACCAAAACTGTTTTTTTTCTATCTGATTCAGCCTGAATCATCAAACAAGTTAATCACTGTCAGCATACCCTTATTTCTAAAATTGTTCAGTGCATTTATTTCCTGCAACAAGCACAGCCACAATGTTTCCATGCTGTGCTGAGCAAAAAGAGCCATAATGGCCAGGTAGGAAAAAAGCAGCTCTTTTGCGCTGAGGGTTGCGATTGATGAGGCTCATTGTAGAGTGCAGGAAGCTAATGAGTCAGAACCACGAGTCAAGCTGTCTGGAAATCACACAGCCAAAAAAAAAAAAAGCCCAATGTGACATCTTCAACACCAAACAAATGCAGAAAGAGAAAAACAGACTGAAAGTGAGACTCCAGAGAACAGAGCTTATGCCACTGCTTCACTTCAACAGTAATTTCTCATTTCCTTAACATGCATTTCAGCTTAACCATGCATAAACTACGAAGGGATAGTGAAGCGTCGGCACATACACATAAATAATTGGAATATGTTGCTTTTAAAATAGAATAGCAGCACCAGAACAGAACAACTGATGGCAAAAGATGCAGACGACAGCACAAAAAGAGTAAAATGTTCTTCTTAATTGACTTTAACGTTAAGGTAGAAAGAAATCGGGTCCTCGTCAGTCTTCCCCTTTAGATGGCGGGTGATTCTTATGACTCCAGGGAGACAGATGACCAATGTACTAATGGACTAATGGGCTAATAGACCCTTTTTTGGTACCCATGAGACCACCTTTGGTCCTGATAACATCTGGCTCTAAGTCCAAAATTAGACCTGAGCATCCCAGCGTTGAAACTGACAATATGGACATCAGGCTTTTTGCAACTCCCTTGGTTGATAGAAGCCGAAGTTTAAAACAGTGTTAATTGATTTTTTTGGCCACTGGGGGCTGCAGAACAAGCTGTAAACAAACCATGTCTATTTAAACATCTGTTTTTAGTCTCCACCGGCTGCTAAGGGAATATCTGGCTCTTTAACAGCTAAATGCTCATTATGTACACCAGCTAATTATCAGAGGTGGGACAAAGTTACTGTTCTGCAAGCCACAAGTATGTCTCAAATCTTTGCTCGTAAGTTCAGAGTCATTCCAAGGTGGAGTCAGGGAAGTCTCAAGTCAGGTTCTAAACTGTGGATTTCAAGCCCTAAACAAGTCATTAGCACTAATCTATTAAATGTACACAAACAGTGAGTGCTCTCTAAAAGTTTTTATTTACCTCTTAAAATAACATTAAGACATTATAGTTTGTTTTTTAGCTTCACTGGATGTTGTCAGATGCTTCAGACAAAGTAGATTCTTGGGGGAAAGACATGCTTGCTGAGAATGAAAAGTGTTGACATTAGTTGATTCAGGAAGCGAAGGGAAACATATTGATTCATCGCACGCATTTTAAATAGCATACTGTCAAATCTCAAGTATTTTTAAGTCAAAAGGCTCAAGTCCAAGTGAAGTCATGAGTCACTGGTATTAAAGTCTAAGTGGAGTTGTCTTTTATGATCTTGTAAAGTCAAGTTTAAAGTCATCAAATCTGAGACTTCAGTCTAACTCAAGTACAAGTCATGTGACTCAATTCCACATCTCTAATTATGAACTTTGTGTGCTGTTTGGTCTCCGCAGGTAGATTACAGCATGTTTATTAAAGCGTCTTTACTAAAAACCAGGAGCTGGTTGATACAAAAGTTGGTGAAAGTAATGAGAGTGAACCAAAACTGTAAACTTGCAGGTTGTTAAACTAAAACTGTGCTGAAAGATGCTAAAACAGAGCAGAAAACTGAGGGAAACTGTAGAATTAAGATAACTTAAGAATATGAGGACATTGGTCACAGTTATGACATGAGGCTGGGACAAGTTTTTAAAAATGTTTAATCTTCTCAACACACATGCACTCTTGAATTCTTTCACTCCTTTCATGTTTGTATGCAGTGCTTCTCAGGCAGCGTTACTGTTCATGTGTTAAAATGTGTGTGTAAACAAAGTTGATACAACAATAGCTAACAATAGCTTTGAGACACAGGGCTCAGGTCTTAAAGTGATATTTCATGGCAAAATTCTGTTTTGTGTATCAATTACTCACCTTAGATGTCTTGAATAGAAGATTTTTTCTTTCTTTCCAGTGTTCCTCCGCGATAAACGCCGTATT
>JAQFJA010000026.1:4441100-4453847 GCA_029874485.1 Naso brachycentron | reverse complement strand
TACCGGTACACTCAATGAACTAAAAGAAGTGTTGGCAGCCAAGTCGACTCAACTCAGGATGAAATCATTACTGATATAGATGCACTATTTTCTGCACACACAAATATGTCTACATGTGTTTAGACAAGATCTCTTATAGTCCGGAAATCTTTTTCTCTATTCAAGATGTCAAACCAGCACAGTTGGGAAATACTGAGTTGTGCCTGAGACCGATTGTGATCTGTCTGTGCCATCTAGTGGAGAATGAACATGAGTGGCCTACAAAAAGATTTTTTTTTTTTACAAGTCTTCCATTAAACATATTTATCTAATCATCAAACTTTTCTAGTCTCCAAGTAATCAACTGAAGACTTCTTTTTTTAAAAAAAAATCTCATTTAAATTTTAATTTATTTTTTTTATCCTCTGCTGGGTAAAACTATGGAAGCATTAGTAGGATCTGATGTTTTAAAATGAATAAATGATCATATAACAACTAAATAACAGCTGAAAGCACTGCTACACAATTGAAAATACGTACAAGCTTCATTGTCCCAATTTATAGAGAACATGACAAGGAGGACGTGAAGGCAACAGTTACCATGACAACGGAACGCAACAAAAAGAGCCCAACTCGAAGAGTGACAAAATGTAAGTCGTTTTGCTAACTTTAGCTAGTTATTCAGACGGTACGTTGAGTTCCTTATTAATAACAAGTATAAAAGTTATTATTTTGTGTCATGCTAACCTGCAAAGCAGTTAGACTCAGTTTATCACGACAGACACAAAATTTCTAAGTAACGTGCTAGTTACCCTGTAGGTTAGCTAGCTTGAGAAGCTAACAGTTTAGCTAGCTGCCCTGTGCTAATGTTAGTTTCATGCGTGGCTGTTTGCTTAGAGACAAAAGGGGAAAAATATCAAAGTGCTAGAAAGTGATTAAACATCTGATCCCAACCTGCTGGCTTTTAACGTGATGCTACATTTAAAAACAGAGTGCAGAGCAACAATTATTTACCATTTTTATTTGTTTTAATTTGCTCTTGTGTGATGTCCTCTTTTTTTATTGCCATTGTTTGTTTTTGTATCCGTTTGCTTTTATGTAATTCCGTCTTCCCATTGCTGTATTATTTTAGGTGTTTTTATTACACCATTCATTTTCATTCATTCATTCATTATCCTGCTTTTACTTTGTCCATCAAAGCATTCTATAAACTCTGTTTTTAAACAGTTTATAAAATTATATTATTATTATTATTATTAATATCAAGCCATAGATATCGGATATACAGCGTACCTCGTGAACGCAGTAAGATTCAAGGTGGACTCATTCATTTACTTTGAACAACAATGAGCTGTGTGTGTCCCTGTCAACCCCATTTGTTCCTGGAAATTGGCAGAAGTGGCAAAAGTACTCACACTGCAGAAGTACAGATACTTATTTAAAAAAAAAGACTCTGGTAAAAGTAAAAGTACTGACTTAACCTCTTTACTAAAGTAAAAGCAATAAAGTACAGGTTCTGAAATGTACTCAAAGTATAAAAGTAAAAAGTATCTCTGAAGGAAATTTATACTGCTCATTTCTGTGCAAAGCTAACTGAACCTCATGTCATGTTAATATAAAGCAAAGACTATTAAACTTTAAGGTAGAATCAGTAGGATTTGTCTGAGCTGTCCCTAAACGCACCAGAATATTAGTTAATTGTTGAGTCTCATTCCCAGGTTGTTAAACGCCGACATTTTGACAGGAGTGGAACTGACAAAGGTGAAACTCTGTACAAGCTCTCTAGGCTTCGTTCCCTCCTGTTTTTATGATGTGCTAAAAATAAAAATTAAAACAAAAAATATATTGGGGTAGGTAAAGTGTCCTGAGCTTAGACAAAATGAGAAAAGCATTAAAGTAAAGTAACGAGCCGCTTTTGAAAATGTAAGGAGAAGAAAGTTCAGATACTTGTGTTCTAATGTAGGCAGTAAAAGTAAAAAGTTGTCAGAAAAAGAAATACTCAAGTAAAGTACAGATGCCTGAGATATCTACTTAAGTATCCTTCTACAAGTCAGTTAGAGGGTCCAAACAAAAGAATTTGAATCATTGCATAAATCAAAACCTCTGCACATCAGTGTTTCACCCTCACAGTTTTCACTTTTACCTGATTGGTATCTTCTGACAGCAAATAGGATTCTCATTACTGTAATACATATGATGACATAAGGAAACTGTCTGCATGTTTCCACCCAACACAGGCCAATCAGCAAATAGTTGAATGCACCTGTGTGCGAGTGCAGAGCCTTTTGTGATAATAAATAAATTTTACTGCCCATTACAAGTTCAAAGTTGTAAACAATGTGAAATGCTCATGAATTTTAAAGTAAAGCAAAACTGAGGAACTGACATCAGAGACCAAGAGGTGGGAACAGCCAGACCCCATTACCAAAGGAGCTCACACTGCAGTCTGGGTCATAACGGGGGTTGAACATTTAGAAGTGGAGTTTCTGATTATTTGAGCCCTAACCCTGAAAAAAGGCTTTCACTTGTATTATTTCTGTGACCTGCAGCTAACTTAAACAGTACAGTGAGCAGCACCAGATGCCTGAAGGAGCCGCAGAGATGTCATCACCCCAGCCAAGTACATACTTTTTTCAGTGCCATACTTCATACATAAGACACAATGTATTTGCAGTCAGTGACTGAAGAATGTTTATCATCATTAACAACATGTTGGTTTCAACAGAAGGACTTGAGATTTCTTCAGGCAAAGTTGGTGTTTCAGAGACTGATACTGCAGCCAACTCACACAAAGCAGGTAGACAAAGTGGACAAATAGATCTGTTAAAATAGCAAAGGGAAAACATGAAACTGTAGAAAAATTTTTTCCATTTTCTTAATTGCACTGTGTAGAAATGAGTAGGAGAAGGAGGGAGAATCGACAGAGCCCATTCAAAGTGCCAGAAAGTAACAGCATTTTTCTGCAAAGCATAAACGACAAAGCAGACCGAAAAGAGGTTAGTGTGTGTGTGTGTGTGTGTGTGTGTGTGTGTGTGTTGAGTACAGATGTGAATGTTTAAATAAGTTCTTTTGCAAACATTACATGGTATTTGTGTAGCTGTCTGTGCAAAAAGTGAAAAAATCAGTCACAGTGTTGAAGTCGTGCTGCTGTTTTCCTCCATGCACAGGAGCAGCGTAAATTCCTGGCTTTGCCAATTGACAAAAAGACGTGTCACGCTGCAAATATGAAAGCCAAGCTGAAGAAAGAGCTGATAGAACAAGTGGACGAGGAAGAGGAAGAGGAGGAAGAAAAGGGGATGAAGAATCTAAAACAAATCAAGAGTAGGACGGTTTTCCCGAAACAAACACCAAGCAGACATGAGCTGAAGATGGCTATGATGAAAAGAGGTGATTGGAGAGTGAAAGCATACATACAGATTTTCTAAAAATGCTACTTGTGGCTAACATGCTAATGTAAATTGTAACTATTGTCTGTCCTCTGTCCCCCAGAGAACTTTTCGAAGGACAGCAAATACGAGTTCATGTCCATGGAGCGGCAGAAGGCAGTGTTGGAGGTAAATGATTCCAGGAGTCGTTCATAGAGGCGGAGTCGTGTCTAAAACCTGGTTTGTTCTGAATGATCGTGAACCAAAGCCAGCATTATCTGTTCTGAAATGTTCAAACGCTACAGTAAGTGAGAATCAGGGATGATGCCTCTTTATTGTCTAACAGACAGAATGTGAACATGATTGTTTTCACAGAAGTGACAAACTATCCAAGAATGGATTATGATGGAGTAAAATGAAAGAGATAATTAAAGGCACTGTACAGTTCAATATCTCCTCTCTCTATTGCAAAAACATGTTTTTGTCTTTGTCATTTTGTTTTCTCTCCTTCTCTCAGTTATCTCTGATGACAAAGAGGTCAGAGATTTCGCGGATGGACAAGGCCATTGCAAAAGAGGAGGGAAGGCTGCAAAAACTTGAAAAGATCATTGAGAGAGACAACCTCAACTTTGAAGAGCTCCTCAGGCAGAATGAGAAGAAGACTGTAGAGGCCAGGACATTGTAAGTGGTCTTTGCATTTTCCTCATTGTTACTTAAAATAAAAATCTATCTAAAAATTTAATCCAAAGTAGAGGCCAAACGGTTTTCTTGTTTCTGTCGTCAGTTTTGAACAGGAGGTCAAGTCTCAACAGGAAAAGAATGCAGAGATCAAGAAACTGACTGCTGAAATAGGAGCAATAAAAAGGTAGCACTCTGATCATGTGCAGGTGTGCGCATTACTCATGTTTAAAGCTGGGGTAGGCAGTTTATTTTCAGTGTCAAGAGGAAAAAATTCCTTAATAACCTTTTAGCAAATTGTAATTCCACTGGTCTGAAAGAACTCTAGACTTCTGCACCTCTCCTTGACTCTGTATTCAGACTTCAGGAAGTAAAGACCGTGACAGGTACTTTTCGGCCAATCAAGTCATTTCAGACAGTGTATGTTCCTATTGGCTGCTCCATGCTGGGCCTCTTAGCAGCAGGTGACGTTGCTACAGGCTGATTGACTTTTGAAACAAGTGTCATGCCTTATGTTCTAAAACTGGCACAATAAGTTGGCTTGTTTGAACTTAGACGGACCAATTTACTCTACAGCAACTTTCCCTGCAACCATCTCGTCTCGTCGTGAGTCTTTTGACGCAAATTGGTTTTAAAAGAGAGGGCAACAAAAAACAAAATAAAATGCAAGCTGGAGCAAAAACAGGGATTGTAAAGTGCAGCAGAGTTGCTTCCTTAGGAGTCTCATGCTACAGCTAGCTTGATTTCCACATGTTGCCTACCTGAGCTTGAAGAGTATTTACCAAAAGGTGCACAGAGAAAAATGATCAAAAAATGGTGCATAAATTTGTTACATCGCATGGACTTAAATGTATTTTTCTTTATTTTATAGTGAAATCATCAAATTTGGTGAGATCCTGAAAGACTACAAGAGATATAAGAAGCTCCTGTTCAGGTTGTCTCCTTCAGAGTGGCAACAGGCCCAGAAGACAAAAGCTTTGAAAGCTAAAGTCCCGTCTGACGGACACGCTCAGGACAAGCAAAGCAGAGAGCCTGAGGAGTCAGGCAAGTGCTTGATGGACTTTAAAACAAAGTGACTCAACATGAAAAAGATTACAAGTATTTTAATTCAAACTCAAATGTGGTCCAACAAGCACCAGGTTACAGTTAGTACGGAAAGTGCTGGCATGTGATTTGAATGATTTCATGTGCACAGGTCTGGAGAGCAAGATACCCACTCCACATAAAGAACTGTCTTCCATCGGAGAGACCAGGCTGTCCTCAGTCCATGGCGACAAACAGTAAAAAAACAAAAACAAAACACCCACTCAGTGTTTGTCTTTTACATTTGCACCCACTGATCCAGTGTGTAGGATCGAGGGGGAACTTTTTGTAGTACATGGCAGAAATGGAAGATAATATTAATGTGCAATGTTAATTAGTGTATAATCACCTGGATGTAAAAATCACTGTGGTTTAATTACCATGGAAGGAGCCTTTTATATCTACAGAACAAGCAGTTTTTGTTGTTCTTTTTTATGTTGTTGGGGGTTTTTTTTAACCAGTTTTAGCTTTATATTTGTGTTAGATTACAGTATAAGCGCAGCGCTCCAAATTAGTGCTCTGAGGTGCATGGGCACAGGGAGACAATGATTGTTAAAAATGTATTTTTGAATGGCCTTATTAAAACCAAAATCTGCTAATTAAAAGGCCATTCAAAAATACATATACAAAAATATTAAATATTTGTGTAAGTTGAGTTAGTGAAAAAAGGCATGATTTGTTGTAAACTGGATGTAAACTGTTGACTAGTTATTGATTTGCTAGTTACGTTAGCTGAAGTAGGTGTTTGCGGCTATGTTAGCATCTCTGCTTTTTGCTAGCTCGCCACCACAAGTTGAAACTAACAACACAGGCTGTAGTTGGCACTAGCAATGAAGCCAGTGGTAGCGCAGCTAGCACCATGCTAGTCATATCCAAGCTAGCACTGATGTTAGCATGAGCAGCTTATTAGCTGGCCGGCACTAGCGTGAAATATTTTACATTTCCATTCAAGTTTGATTTCTGTTAGACACCAGTTATAATCTAGTTTTAAAACATTAAACCTGATTTAGACCATGAAACTCAGACATGGTGTAGCTTTAACTGGCTGTCCAAGATGGCCGACCTTTCTGCGCGTGCGCCCCTTGTATTGCATGAGAAGTACTGACAAGGTGGTTGTCTTCCATTGAGTCTGCCATGTTGCACAATCATGTCTCTACAGTAGCCTAGAATGGACAAACCACTGACTCTAATGGGGGCCTTTAGCGTTTTTTGCAAGTTTTGCCAAATCCTGTATACTAGAGCTTTAAGTGTTTGTCATAAAGCAAAAGAATCACTCATTTTCTTATGACCAAACAATTACAGCTAATTTTCTCTCTGTTGTAGCTCACAACATGCTGGCATTATTTGGACTCACACTGCAGTAAATACATTTGAAATCCTGTCAACATGCTGCTGTAAAAACTTTGTCCTGACTCTCAACTCTTTGTGACTTTTCAGGATCACAAATGCCAAGCTTGACAGCGACAGCTCAGAATATGAGGTCAGTTTCCACAAAATCCAGGTTTCTCACTTGACATCTCTTTTCATGTTAACAACAGTTGCCCACCTTGTTTGTCACCACTGCAGGATGAGCCGGAGCTGTACTTCACTGATCCCCAGCAGCTGCTGGACCTGGTGACGGAGCTGACGGAGAAGAACTTGTCTCTGATTCAGAGCTCTGCAAGAGCAGAGGAGACACTGGAAGAGCTCCGACAGTCGTTGGAGACAACCAGGAAGAAGATGTAAGCATCATGGGTCAGAGTTGAGGCTCTGTGAGGGAAGGATTTTATTTTGGATTTTCTCTTGTTCCAGAACTTTTAAGGGGCCTCACTTCTCTCCACTCTTCTTCCTGAATTTCTTTCTCATATTTTGGTTACAAGAATAAAGAAAGACCAAACAATTGGTTATTTAAACTTTTTTGCTGCATAATCAAGTCATAGAACGAAAAAATATGAAAACCACCTTATTTCCTGTGCTTGACAGGCAGGTCCATGAAGTGTTTTTATGCCACTTCAGACCCGTTATTGATCTTGTGTCTTTACTCCATATCCTCACCTCTGTCCCACATCTATCGAATGCTAAATCCTCTCTGTCTGAAGTGAAAAGGATGAAGAGCAGCTCCCACGGCAGATAAACGACATGACCCAGAGAATCCACAAAGAGAAGGCAAGAGGCGCCAAGCTCAAACAGATGGTGCAGCTCCATGTCTCACTAAACACAGAAGACCAGGTGAGAAGGCAGAATGTTTCTGACAACATTAAATCAGTTTTACACAAAGATCTAGATCGTAAAACACCTGAAATCATTTAAGGTGGCATTGGAAGTTTGGAGCTTTTCATTTTCCGTCTCTCAATCCAGCCTGCTTTATCCTTGTTTGCAGGATGTTATGTTGGACGCTCTGGGCGAGAAGGTGTCAGAGGTCCATCGCTGCTGCGTGGATGATGGGATTACCAACCTCAGCACTTTGGAGAAGCTGGCCAGTATTGAGAACCGTATGTCTTTGCTGCTGCAGGGCCTTGAGAGCATCCCTGAAGAAAACCTGGAGATGATGAGGAGGATCAAGGACAGTGAGAGGAGGAGCAGGTATGTCTCAATGACTGTGCATTGCTTCCTTTCTCTTTATTGCAAGCAAACTTTCATAGAGGAACAAACTCAATCCTCTTCTGAAGTTGTTAGACTTCCTCTCCAAACTCAACATACAGTGGAATCACAAAAAAAAACTCAAAAAACTTCATGTTGCAGACAGCGGGAAGAGAAGCTGAGAGAGCAGACAGAGAAACAGAAGGAGAGGATGAGGAGGTACTTGGAGAGATCCATGGCCGACTCCAAGAAAGTTGTAAGTCACTCATTTATAAATTTCTTCATGACAGCATTTTATACTGTTCTCCAAAGGGTGTCTTACCACTTGTGAACATGTAATGGAAGTGAATTATTGTCTCATTCATTTGGATGTCTGGCACTGGTCGAGATTTTGATTAAATTTGTTAATTGATGATCATTTTTAATTTAATATTATTTGATATTAATTGGTGATATTGCTTTGACGAAGCCAGGAGTCGGGGATCTTGAGTTAATAATTGACTATCTTTGATAAAATACATTACAATTCCATTATTTTTTATGCATTCTCTTTTATTGAACTGGAACATGAACTGCCAGTGTAGCCTGATTCAGTTGCATTCTTTAAAATTAATACTTGTCTTGCTGGCTGAAACTAAAATTGTTCGTACAAAAACAACAACAAACAAGCTGAGGAGCAGTGCTTAAACTCCAATCCTTTTCCTTTCAGAGTGGGAGAAAGCTCGTGTTCAGATGCCTGCCTGTTGCCAGGAAAGTCAGAGTCAGCAAAGTGGACAACAGCGCTGCTGAAGATGAGCTCCATGCCTGCCTCTTCACCACTGAAGACACAGAGTAGAAAAGTCAAGAAAAATGATTTGAAGGCATCTAAGAGTCTCAAATATGTCTTCAACACACCTGAAGAGTAACAATATGCTGATATTCATTTGCCAACACCACATTCATGACATAAAAGCAAAGACAGCTATCACATTAGCTGAAATATCAAAAGAAATGTAGCATTATGGTGTGAAAATGAAAAATGAAATGTGAAGTACAATAAAGCATTTTTGATTGGAATTATTAGCTCAGTTGCGTGTTGTAACTTTGAATATTGACATAATGTGTAAGTGCCAGAGAGGGGGACTTGCACTTGAGACTTGGACTCAATTCACACTTAAGTCTCACACACAGTGACTTGAGACTTGACCTTAAAAGACTTCAGACTTGACTGGGACTTGAGATTTGGGACTTGTGAAAAATCTTTTTTTATTTTTATCAGTAACAAGGTCTGATTAGCTTAAATCTCATTCCCTCCTTAATGCACTTGTGTCATTACTCGTGTGATCTTTAATACTATCTGTAATACAGTACATGCTTTGAATTCCAGAGATACAGCTAATCTCAGCAGTCCGACTGGCATGTAGCTGATGAACACTCATTACAACCATATGAGACTTTGAGACTTGACTTGGTTTGAGCTTAAAGACTTAAACTGCAGGTCAAAGACTTGTGACCATCTCTGGAAAGTGCATTTATTATCAAACACATTTTTGTATCACTCTGAAACTTTATTGTTGGCTCTGTGTAGTCTACAAACGTGATTAAAAATTCGAACCAATCTTCCTTGAAACAGTCCTCATAGTAGGTTCTGAAAAAGCCTGGTCATATTTATCAAAAATGGCAAGAAGTCGACAGTAGGTGGTGCTGTTGAGCATGTCTGTGTGCTCCGGCTCAACCAGAGAGGAAGGAGGATGAGGAAGTAGCTGCAGCAGGACTGGACCTGGAGATGTAACTACCTCCACTGAAGCACCAGCAGCTGTCAGGGGCTCACCGGCGAGGCAGCTACATAATTTTACTATCTGACAATGCGATGGGTAACTGCTGGGCTTACTGTGTCGGGCTCTTCAGGAGAGAGGCCAACAGGATCCAGAGAGGAGGCGGGTAGGTGGAACATGGCACTCAGGTTAGCTCGGTGAGCTAACTAGCATAAAAGCATCATCTTGAACCGGCGTATCCGGTTACAGCTGCTAACGTGAGCTAAAAGTTAGTATGGCGACACACAGCGTGTCCGTTAAGACTTTCTGGCAGCTCCGTTTGGTAGCCTGTGGTCGAGAGATAAAGGCCCACCAGCAAGTTAGTGGTCACGGCCAAAATGTGCGGTCTGTGTGGGGTCTAACCTGCAGGCAGCCCGTGTCAGAGGGACTCAAGACCCCACCCCTACTGTCAACAGTGGGGACCTGTAACGTTAGTTAGCTAGTCCGGTTAAAATTCACTCTTATAAATAGACCGAATTATGGCTTATTACTCAGCTTCTGATAATTATTGTTGACTAATATATTTAGACATTGTACTACAGTCTGTTTTGAGTCCTGCTCCTGATGCACATAACGTTACTGGATGTCATTTGTATGTTATTTACGTCATTTCATCAAATTTGAGGTGAATAATTTATGCTTTTTGGCCTTGTGCTTTGTTAATATTCCTGACGGCTTGCTGCCTTCCAGCATAAAGCTGCTTCACACTTATTCATCGATTTTATATGTTCACATTTAATGACGCTGACAGATACAATGGTAGGAAACTTATTTGTATATTGGTAATCGGCAAACATTGTCAGGTATATTTGCTAACGTCCACTTTGTCTGCCCCTGTTAGCTCGTGTTTCAACAAACTAAAATGACGGAAACGTTTAAAGCAACATTTTGATTTTGTGCCACACTTAAAAAATAGAGAAGACAATATTAAATGTTCACTATAAACTGTGGATGAAGATGTGAAAGCTTGAATTAGTTTGAATTTAAAGGAGCTGTAAGTGACATTTTAGTGCTATTTGCAGAACTACTACATTTAAAGGGTTCATGTCTAGTTTAATTTGTGCTTCAGAAGTTCTACAGCATGATGAATGTAGAGGTGGGACGATGAGAAAAGTTCATGTCACAATTATTGTGGCCCAAATAATTGTGTGCCCAAATAGCTTTTTTTTTTTAAATTAGAAATTCAAAAATAATGTGAGAAAAATCTAAATATATATAGATATATTAAGTAAATACCAAGAAAATGAAAGAAGAGAATGGCAATAAAACATCTTGTAATCACGTTGCCTTACAACCTTTATTGAATCAAGTTCATAGGGGACACATCTGGATTTTAAAAAAAATGTAAATAAATATGGTAATGATAAATTATTAGGTATCCTTGTATATATAAGGAATAAAAAAAAAAGTATAGGTAAGTCTACTCAGTTCTATAAAGTCCAACTTGTGTTGTAACGTGGACTATTCACTGTTGAATAGTGAGGAAATCAGATTATTCATAACAGACACTTTAATTCACGATTATGACAATTATGCGATAAATTGAAATTCACCGCAATTACCTTATTGTAAGTGTTTTACCACAATTAACGATAAAAATGATAAGTCTCACAGCCATAGATGATGTTGACTGAAAGAGGTTACAGTCCGCCTTTTAAGAAAAGCTGTCATGTCAAAAGCCAAACACGCTTCAGCCAAAAACAGCAACAGACCTTTTTCACTGCAGACAAGTTGACAGTAACACAGGCGCAGACAATAACTTTAACTATGGCTGCATTTAAATTAGGCAGCCTGATCAAGGGTGATGGTACTGCGTGTGTTAGCATGAATTTATGGGAACTGATTGCTACACATGTGCTTTTCCTGCTTATTCATACTGAGTTACTGTAACTGCTCAATGACTGGCACTTACCAAAACAAATTAGTCATCTCAGCTATCGGTCACGGTTCTGTGGTCATTGCAACATGGCTGTTTACACTGGACTTCTGCTTAAGTGTCTGAGTTATCTGACCAGACACCTGGGGCAAAAATATAATCCTTTCCATCTGATGTTTTGGACTTATTTTCATTTCCAGAAAAGCTATGATCACCACCTTGTAATATCAAAGAAAACTTTATTTCAGTTTCCCAACCAATTTAAGGGTAAAAGGAACCAATAACTGGTTAAGTGTTGGAATGTAGGCATAAAATCCATCACTGCATTTACAGCAAAGAGCAGGTATTTAGGTTTTGGTGATACATTTTATCATACTTTATGGTGTAAACATGCTGAGGTTGATTTTTGGGATTGCTACATATGAGCAAGGCAACATATTCACTCGGTGTGCTGTGCTTTTAATGTGTACATAGTCTGTAAATGTGCACATCACTTCCGGACAAACAGGAAAGTGTCGTACCGTCTCTGCTCTTTGCACAGCTAATAGATTTGATCAAGTGGCTGTTTGTCTGATACTGGCTTTGTTTGCTCAACAGCAGTCGCTTTATTTTCTTTTCTCATTACAAGTTTGTTTACTGCTCACAAAATCATCACCAAACAACTCACGATGTTTCAGATGAAATGTTGATGCCGTCTTTTTGTTGTACCAGGTTTCAGATTATTGCAAGTGTGTTGATGTTCTTTTAATGATTCATACACAGGTCAAAATACTTCAGAAGCAGTACAACAGGGGAACATTATACCATAGAGGTATGAGTCATACATTTACCAGTATTGTTTTCTTAAAAAAATTAATAAACAAATACATTTGAGTGAGTATAATGTTTTGTGTCTAATTGTGACTTTTAACTTTGCAGTTTGAAAATCTGGTGGAGAGTGATGAGGTGAGTCTGATCAGCCTTCTGGTCATGTCATAATTATAAACTGTGTTTTTGTGTATCGGTATAAGTTAGGGCTTGGAAATGACATCAATCAATGATATTACATTATATATTGTCTTAATTATGGATATCTTCACATTTTGTTTGTCGTCTTTCTCTGGTTTTAAAGGCTGCGTTACAGTAAAGTGATGTGACTTTCTAAACTTAGACTGTTCTATTAGTATTTACACACTTAGACATTATATTGATATTACTGATCATCATTTATCAGAAGTATTGTTGTGTTTACATTTTGTGAAAGCAATGGTTATCCTGGTTTTGTTGTAATATTGATAATATATTGTAATAGATTTTTTCCATATTGCACGGCCCTAATAGAAGATATATAATGTATAATAGAATTATATGATTATACATATCAGATTAAGGAAGACGTTGTTGGTGGATTTTCTCTTAACTACGTTGTCTTCTT
>JAQFJA010000026.1:4419881-4432239 GCA_029874485.1 Naso brachycentron | reverse complement strand
CGAAGCTGCTATTCAACTGAGTTCGCTTGCTAGCATCGAGCTAGCTCGTGCTATCTAACAAAATCAACACATTCTGAAAAGGAAAAGACCAACAGCACAGCTGACAGAAGCTCGGCTACAACAATCTAAGGGACTCCTGGCCAAGTGAAACTCACAGAATGAGGCAGTGACGCAAAAAGATTTAACACCACATACTGTTTTTTTCTTTAACATTTGCTGTAGAATTGCCTGATGTTATCAGCTGATGTTATTTGGGGGGCTTTGGCGTGGAAAAGAATGTGAACCCATGTTAAAATCACAAATTCAAACACCTGATATTACAAAAGACTACACTGTTGATGACTGGAATAATTGTTGTGAAACACAAGAAATAATTGCAGAATATACGACAGGTGGAACATAAGAGACAATCTTCATTTAAAAACAAATGAAAAAAGAAACATTTAGCTGTTTTTAAACAGACATTGCTGATTCCTCATATGTTGCCTGCATATGTTCATAAGACAAATCATTTTGTATAATGATTTTTTAATCTGATGTGAAATACACTCTGAACTAAAACATCCATGGATCATAATCTGATTGCTGATCATTGTTGATTTTGAGAGTAATATTTTATGGAGTCTGGATGAAACAGAAAAGTCACCTGACATGCAAACATGACTCTGTGGTGTCAACTTTATGAAGGTCCTACAGTTGATCCACTGCTGCTGTATCCGTCATTCTAGTTCTTGTGAGTTGCATTTTATATGTACTCACGGTGGCGCATGAGTTGAGGCAGTAGTTTCACATCGATCAATTAATCTGTTTGAATCAAAAGTCACTGATCATCAGTTCACTGAGTGCACTTGAATGTCTTTTTTCTTTTTGGTTTTTTGTTTTTATGACGACATTCACTAAAACAGTTCACTGGTGAGAACAGGAAACTGATCCGACAGCTGTGCACTACTGTACAAGTGTGTAGATGAGAAGCGGGTTGTTTGCAGAGTGTGTAATTTAAAACTATGATTGTTTTGAGCACATTTGATTTAATGTTTTTGCTGTGATTACATGATTTCTGATGAATCACTGTAACTTTCTGTAAATAAACGCCCTCTAATTAACATTCCATGTCACGCTGAACCTAAGAGGAAAACAAATAAAATGGAGAAAAATGTGTCAGACATCACACACACTCACTGTAATGACCAAGTTTACGTGGGGTATCACATTCAGCTGGGTTTGGTCCATTTTTAAATATTCATTTTTATGGTGATATTTCGTGTGCTCATGCATTAGTACAAAACTCAGAGGAGTTTAACCAAAGTAATGGTGTCGACAGGCAGCACTGAAGACCAAGTTTAAGTTCCCCTCACACAATAAAAATGACAAATGACAAATCTACATTTCAGCTTTAAAAAGTAGATCTGGATGCTTTAAAGGTGGAATTTCACTTCAAAGTCCCTGCGATGCATTTTTACCTGGTTATGAAGCAGCCTAAATTTAATAGCGATGCCTCACATCTCGGGGTGTGAATCTTTCCATATGTCACGATTTGGTTTGATTTTGATTTTGATTCTTGGGGTCACAATTCGATCCAAAATTGATTCTCGACACAAAACAATTCCCTATTCAAAATCAATTCCTGATTTACTATATAAGAGGTTTAATTTCAGAATCTACTTCAGTCTGTTTTGTAAGATGGAGCGGCAAATTATGGCATGAAAGCAGAGTAAGGTGTGTATAAAATTATGGATTTTTTTTTTTTTAACATATTAAACTCTAAACTACTAAAATGTAAACATGCAAAGACAAACCTTAGACAAAGAGTAACATTTATTTATGCTAAACTTACACAGAAAAGTTTTAACAGTTTTTAAATTCTCAATAAATTCAACAAATTCAAGTTGTTTCAAACTGATCGACCAATAATCGTCCAAGATATTCATCATTTATGTTATATACTTGTCGCCCGACAAAAACGTTATTAAAAGCAGCAGCATTAAAATGACCTTTTCTCCCTAAAGCTTTTACAGCCCTTGTGAAGCACTCGGCTGCTCCTCTACAGTCCTCCTCCGTCTGACTCGGTTCGGAAGAGAGGCTTTGTCTTAGGGCTGGGCAAAAAATCGATTTTAAATCAAAATTCGAATTAATTTGTTTAGACTGTGTTAAGAAATTAAAATCGTGAAAATCGATTTTCCCCTTGTTTAGGGTAAATATGGTAGCCTATGTCTCTCTCTCTCTCTCAGCTCTAGGTCTTACTTTGTATAGTGAAGTTTGGTGAAAGTTAGACTGGCACTTTATTAATCCTAAATTGGGGGATTCGTATTTGTTTGATCAAGTCTTTATTTAAAAAAGGTTTAGTTTGGTTAAAGCTAGGTTTGCACTTTACTTCCAAAAGGGAAATTCATGTTTGTTTTGAAATAAAAATACCATATTCAAAATAATTTCTTTGTCTTTTATAGTTTAAAAAAAACACAAAAAACCCCACATTGAAATCAAAAATCGAATGTGGTATGAAAAAATCTAGGATTTTATTTTTGGCCCATAAAGCCCAGCCCGACTTTGTTGTTTGGCATCAAGATGCAAGAATGGATGGTCAATAATCCTGAATATTTCACAAAGCTAAAAGCCTGTGCCTCCTCATTCACTTAAACTGGGTTTGCAAACATCGTGAAACAAATGATTAATACAAGTCAATGAGCCCATTCAATACCAGTTGTTTATTACATATTTTTTTATCCTTGGAATGGTCGTGTGTTTTTTCCCTGAGGGCTTTTTGTATTAGCTAGTGCGCACTGATCTCAAAAGACTTCTGTCTGAAATACCAAATCTATTTTTGTTTAAAAATGATAATTGCACAAAAACTAAGCATGGAAATAACAAACAGAACTCAACCAACGTAACCTGTAGGTTATATAATGTAGAAATATCTTGGCGTGTTTGAAACTTTCAATTTTAAGTGCACTACATTTTGGTTTGTAGCTTTTCAATTCAAGTGAATGGGGAGGAAAATTTCAAACACCTCCCCTTCGTCACAGAGGCATGTAACCTCGGTGAGTCAATTTTGATATTTGACTAAATCACTTTAGGTCAAGAATGTGTGTACTTTTACAACCTCTGGTGCTTGATAATACAATTACATCATAACTTTTATTAACTCACAGTTTACAAGGGTTGTAAATGGTGTAACAGTACTGATTGTAATCATGTAACAACTTGGAAAACCATCAGAATGTGATGACTTGTTACATTACTGTATGTTTAAAACACTGCGTAAAGACACAGCCACATTCTCTCTGAGGAAACAAGCACCAGTTTACAAAACAAAGTGCGATGTTGTTTATTACTGTGCATTTAAATTTGGTTTTACAAACGGTTAACTACAAGTTTGTTTGGACCAAAAATGTACCCACAGAATGACTCATCTTGAACTCCATAAGGGTGAATTTTGCAAGAGTTGATTATCGTTTTCGTCACAAGTTCACACCTATAGACACCGAACAGCTTTACAAAAATGATGTGTGTTGCATTTGCAGCTTGGACTTCTCTGTAAATAAAAGTTGTCTTTGTATATTTGTGTTTATGAGATCTGGCATATTTTTTTCCATTACAAGAGACACAGTGATTGAAATAATCATTTTTGTACATAAATAACTAAAACACCTGTTTACCTGAACCTAAGTTTGGGTTTATATGACCAACTTTGCATTTGGAGACAAGCGTATACATGAGTGGAAGTTCCAGTATGGACTCACTGTCACTACGTCACAGTTCAATGTGAATATTTAATTAACCTGTGAGCTGCATTGCGGCAACATTGTGGCTCTGCGTTGTCACAACCTCTATCAACCCTGTTATAAAAATAGCTTCTAATCAATTCTACTGGTTTTACTTGAACTCAACGTTTCTGTCTACTTTCAGAGGCTACCGTAGTGTAATGGGGTTATTGGTGGAAAAATGTTGTGGAGAATTAAAAGAGAATGGAGCACATCTTTGTGGATCTTTGAGGGGCTGAAGCAGACATGTAAACTTAGCCTACCCATCATACCCTCATCAAACACTGAGCTGGTATGAGTGTGATTATTGAGTTAACAGGTGTAAAAGAAAGAAGGAAGATTCCTCTTATCCACACAATAGTTTAATTATTTACAAAAGGATAGAACACTGGGTTTTGCTTGATGGCACTGAATCCAGCTCCAAAATAAACTGGTTCTTACATCATTGTGTAGTTTTTGCTTTAATCTTTCATGTAAATATGACACATAATGTGAGGACCTCAGTCTGTGTCATCCGCGTTGACCTAGTAAAGGTCACGTAAGCTCAGTGTTTACAAGGAGCAGTCCCATAAAGTGAAAAGCATTGGTCCTCTCCATGAAAGCTCACTGTTACAAGGAGTAAACAGTAAAAATTATTTCAGTTTGTGCTGCAACCTTTTAATCCGTAGAATAATCTTCGTCCTACTATTATCAATAACATACAGTACTATTTATATGATAGAAATGTCATTAGGGAAGGCTTCTACACACATGGAAAACTGAGAATAAAACTACAAATTCAAGATTTGAAAAGTTTGTGAATTGTATAAATACAGCAGAACGTGTTGAGTAATGCAGTTAACATGAGCACATGTATGTAAGAGTTTATGGCCATTTTACATCTCACAAATTATATTTCCTGTGAAGAATAAAGAATAATTTAAATCTACACTGCAACTGTTCATTAATAAGAAAAAAAGGGGGTCAGATTTCACCAAAGTGCCCACATTTTGCAGTTCTGAAGTGTGTGTTAAGGCAGGAAACATATTCCCTCGCCAAATTTTTGGTTATTTTCCTTTAGGATCCCTTTGCAGTCTTCTACTGGAGGCTGTTGCATGTCTGCCTGATTTAGATGCAAGAGGGAAAAAACTCCAAGGAAGGAATCTGTGCCAGAAATTCGGGATTTTTTAACTTTTAACAATACAGGAGTGAGTGTAGGTTGCCCACTAGCGGTTGAACGTGGACATTGCATTTCATTTGGAATCTGAAGACTGAATGAAGAATCCGCACTCCCCGCAGTACTCCCACACAGAGAAGCGGTTCATACACGGAAATGGGTGTGGGTTAGAAAATATTAGTTTGTTTAATTACAGTAAAACGAATTAACGTCGTAGGGTCTGCTGAAGCTTCGAACAAATGACTATTTAGGACAACAATACAGACCGCAGAGCTCCAGACTGAGTGGAGCCAGCAACTTGTGAGACGTTCCAGAGCCGCAGCACGACCACCGTAAGAATTTCAGCTTCACATACTGAAGCATCAAAAACCTCTCAAAACGGGCAGTACTTGCGTTTATTTTGTCATAGGCGAAGTTGTTGGTGTTATATTTGTCGTTTCTGGTCGTGATAACCCAGTTATAACTTTCATTGGTGCAAAACGTTTACTTATTAGGAGCATTTTCTCTCTATGCCGAAGAAAAGCGAA
The DNA here is from genome assembly GCA_029874485.1 of Naso brachycentron. Lineage (NCBI taxonomy): Eukaryota > Metazoa > Chordata > Actinopteri > Acanthuriformes > Acanthuridae > Naso > Naso brachycentron. The sequence goes on along the minus strand of JAQFJA010000026.1, from coordinate 4,426,798 downwards.
TGTACGTCCTCAAAAGTTAGCTATTGAGTGTGGTAAGCAGAACATAAATCATTTGTTATAGCTTATATTTTAGCATTATATTTTAGCGATAACTATCCAAATTATCCTTTGCTGTAAAACCAAAGTGTGGACTAGTTTGTCAGGATTGCGGAGTGATATGCATTCCGCCTCTCCAGTCTACTTGTGTCCAGTATCTGGAGGACATGGCACGGGACGACGGAGGGAAGAAGCGTTGGAAAACGAGTTTTTTTTTTTTATTTTGAAAAGTAGGAACGTAAAACGTAAAACTTAAAACGTAAAGGAGAACTTACGAGTATGGCTTGCGTGCATTGTTGCAAGGTATGTGACTCATCGAGTATATAATTGTCTTATTAAAAGAGTAAAAGTAAACTCTAGTCAGCTAGCTACATCAGTTGGATACGCTGGGCAGAGGTTCGCCACTTTCCCTCTGAGGGCTGGGCTAACAGCTAGCATAGCTTAGCCTCAGTTGTGAGAAGTTCAAAAAGTTTCTGGAATGGAGGAAGAGGAGGAAGGGTGAAGTAACTTTGGCTAACGTTAACCGTTCAGAGGTAGAAAACGATGGCGCATAGTTATTTTTAAATGAGGAACCCGTGGTTTAAAATGTTGGACTTTAAGAATAGGTGGAAAAGATTGTTATGATGTGTTTGATAATATTTTTAGCTAGCGCTGAACAAGTTGGGTAGTGTTAACATTAGCTAAGCCTGTTAGCAAATTCTCGAGGTTCTTGCACTAGCCTGCTGCTACATACTAGGGTTTGCCAATGCCAATTCAAAAATTAATCTGTTATGGTTGTGCGTAGTTTCGTGGTATAATTCAGTTGAAGACGCAGTAAAGGACATTTTACTATTGTTTGGGGTTTTATAATGTTAGTTAGCGTTAGATGCTTCTCTCTGAATCCCTTTTCTCTGGGTGGTGGTGTGTGTGTGGTGGGGGGTGCTTAACGTTGCCTCTCACCGAATTGTTCTTCCATATTGTCTGTTGCTTGTACTTCATACTTGTTAAGCATTTTAGACATATTTTACACTGTAAAACAAAGAATTATTCTTGGGCTTTTCAGTTTTACGTGTTTTGTAGATATTGTTAAAGCGAGAATGACGGCATTTTTGTTAAACTCAGAAGAAACCAACTGTGAGAAACAACTATTTTTCATGCCAATTTAACGTTGATTTTCTGTTGTTGTTTACCACGTACAGCTTGATTCTTTCATGTTTTATAGAGTGGTGTATTGTGTGTACATTGAATATTGAAACTCAGTGTAAGTGTCCCATGGTCACCAAAACAGTCTTGGCATGTTATCTTCAGCTGGGGGTGTCCTGAACCACAGTTGATAAAATATGTACGAAAATATTGAGTGGGGATTCTTTATTTAATTTACTTTCTTTTGTACAATAGTGTGTTATGAATAACAAGGCTGTGATCTACAATGTTTAACTTTGGAGAATTATTGGGACTAGGGCCTGACTGATATATTGGTTCATTGATATTATTGGCTGATATTGGGCCGTTGCAAAAATATCAGTATCAGCTTATGGTTCACCAATATGCGCCAGTACTGAAACTGTGTTTAAGGCTGGAAAAAATCCTTGGATTCATGATGTAAACCAGAGTCTTTGCGTCTTTAGTGGCTCCTTACTTTGTAACTAATTAGTGTTTGCTGTTCAGCGTGCTGAAGTTTGGAATTAAGTTTAAGATGTGTGATATCCTGCCTCCATTACATATCTTTGTTACAAGTGCATGATAACCACATTCAGCGGGTGTTATATATGTACAGTATCGGGCAGTATGTAGCGGATATCGGAATTTTCTTACTCCCAATTATTGGTATCGGTGTTGGGCCAAAAAATCTCATGTCAGTCAGGCTCTACTTGGGACTGCGCTTTTCAACGTTCAAAACATGTATTAGTGTAAATTTGTATCATGCGTATGCTCAGGAATTTTGAGGAGGAACCACTTGAAGAAATTTTTTTGTGTCGGAGCACAAACCGTCGTAAATCACAGTTACAGTTACTTCAGGTTATGATCAGTATCTCAGGGGCTTCAGTTCTCCCTCCAACTATCCTTCACAATTTCATATCGTAAAATTATGTTGATTGATTTGAAACTCGACCTTTTGAGGGTGAAAATACAAAGCACTGTTAGTGTTATCTTCTATCACTTGGCACTGATGATCAGCTTTATTTGAAGGGTTAGTCACTCAGATGCACTTGTCCATTCAGGCAAGCTATATCTAAGACATGTTCACTAAACAAGAGTTTCTACTTGCTTCAGTTAGATTGGACATGTCCGTGTGTTGAAATGTGTCACTCATCATTGCTCGCCCTCTGCAATGAAACAATGAATCACTGCTGAGCCAGTCTAAAAGAGGCCTGGCTGCATCACATCTCTGACTGATCAGGTTATGTTGAAACAGCTGCTGTGACATAGTCTGGTGAACATCAGACAAACTCAAAGTATTTGTAGTTTTTTAGGTTTTTTAAGTGCTTTATGTTAGACTGTAGCAGATTTCCTTGCACTTTCATGTACATGAAGAACAATGAGCGCTGGAAGTGGCTGTTGGACAGCTGTGTGCTCTAAGGGAGGGATCGAGGCAGAGATGGGATGAGGGAGGAAGCAGCTCTTTGTGGTCACATCCTTTTGACTGAGGCTGCTTCCACAAGCCCCCAAACAGCTGCTGCAGGCTGCATGTATTTGACTGTCTGCCTGCTTGGGCTGCATGATAAGGACAGAAGTGTTACATATCACTGCAGGGTTTGTGTCATTAATGTATTTATACATCTGGAAGACAGTATGAATTACTCATTGTCTCTGCATCAGTAGATGGAATCCATTGTCTGTGGATGCAGTAATTGGACACATCCTGATCTTGCATACACTTAAGTTTATGATTAGGTCAAGTTTGTAGGGCACTTTGTTTGGCTGTAAGAACTTTTCTGCCCACGTTTGTCTTTTTATATGAATGAGTATCTGCAAGTTCCTCATGTAACCCTATCAGATTATTTCAACCAAATTTCAGCCAGATGGAGTCTTTCAATGGAAGTGACCTGTCAGTTTAAAAAGGGGCTTTTTGATCATCTTGTTGTTTGAGAATAGTTTGACAGTTGCTGAAATCAGATTTTGATGTTTGAACGAGTGTGTTGTTGATCTTAAGATGTATCCGCTGTCTTTTTGTTTTGCAGAAGGCTGGTGGAGCAGAGAACTGACTGAACATTTGTTGGACAGGGCGATCTGCAGAGGAGCTGGCAGTTTTTGTTGAGAAGTAGTCACATCCTTATTTCCTTGCCTGTCAGCTTGCACCGTCAAGCCCTGCTGCAGTGTGTCAGTTGGACGGAGGTGCTGATCTCCGCTCTTGCAGCCTGAACCCCCTCCCTCCATCAGTGGTAGTGACCCAAGTCCGGACAGCTTGCTGCAGGGCCCTTCCTGAGCAGCAGCAGCTGCGTCCTGCTTGCTAACTCCCCTCCCTCCCCTGCTTCCTGTCCTTGGTCAGACAAGGCTAAAGCCTCCTCTCCCCTACCCCACCCATCATCTCTGCTGGTCTCTCATACGCTTAACACACACTCACAATTACACACTCAAGTGGTTTCTCTTGTTGACCACACATTCACACGCTTTCTTAGGCTACTATCGCTGGTTGGAGCTCATCAGCAGGGGGCTTGTAGATCCTCTTAGTCCCCCTGACCTGCAGGAATCCCTCCTTTTAACTCAGCTACAGCCTCCAGAATGACCTCCATGTCCAGTCTGTTCTCCTTCACAAGCCCAGCCGTCAAGCGGCTGCTTGGCTGGAAGCAGGGAGATGAGGAGGAGAAATGGGCTGAAAAAGCAGTGGATGCGCTGGTCAAAAAGCTGAAGAAGAAGAAAGGTGCTATGGAGGACCTGGAGAAAGCTCTGAGCTGTCCTGGGCAGCCCAGCAAGTGTGTCACCATTCCAAGATCACTGGACGGACGGCTGCAGGTTTCCCACAGGAAAGGTCTGCCTCATGTAATCTACTGCAGAGTGTGGCGTTGGCCGGACCTCCAGTCCCACCACGAGCTCAAGCCCCTGGAAGTGTGCGAATACCCGTTTGGCTCCAAACAGAAGGAGGTCTGCATCAACCCATATCACTACAAGCGAGTGGAGAGTCCTGGTAGGTACTCAAGAAGAGGGTCAACAGAGATTCTAGACGTCAGGGTTTATTTATCCTGAGAGCTTAATGTTTATCTACACAAGTTATAGTAAAAGTAGTTAATTCCCTTCAAAATAAGCTCCTTAAGACTCAAAAAAATATTTGTAGAAGATATTCTGTAAGGCACACTCATAGCAAATCTGTTTATTTGTGAAGTCTGAAACATGCACATCAAAAAAAAGTTTTGTTTTTTTTAAACTGGTATACAGAAGCAATATTAGACAGATGAGACCAGTGTGGAGCTCTGCACATCCCTTAGCTAGAGCTCTGAAGTAAACTGGTAAACAAATCCACAAAGGTCAGGAGGCTGTCATCACACGGGCCTGTTCCACCCACCCCCTCCATTTCACAGAAAATCAATATCACTAGCTCTTTTTGAGTCTTATTAGATTATATGCTCCAGGCACTCCAGATGGGGTGTGGCATCAGAGAGTGGCTTACTAAGTGCATAAACCACTCAGACTAAACTCCCAGCACTTTCTCATCACTCTCTGTCCCCCTCGCTCTCTCCTTGTTTCCCTCCCTCACACATTACACAGTCATGGATGACCATGAGGGGGGATGCCTTTCTGACAATAGACTGATTTGGGATCACTAGCTCTTTATTGACTATTTCAGGGATATGGATCACATGTCGGTCAGGAGAAAGTGCACGTTATACCATTTACAGCAAAGCTCATTGGGACAGCCTTGGAGTCATGACGTTTATAGTCAGTGAGGAGATGAAAATCAAGGCTGGTAAACTCAGACTCTGCCTTTGACAAAGCTGAAAATCAAAATAAATAAGGATGACCTCTGTGGTTCTGTCTTAACCAAGGTCTAAAATGGCATTTAAGGAATGCAGGATTGAGAGATTGAGCGTGTTTTGAATTTTGCTGTTTGATGACATTAAATTCAGAATTGTATGTGTAAAAAAGACATAAGCTAGGGATGGAGGACATTGTGCAGAACCATTTAAATGCTTTCTGACATTTTATAGGTCAAATGATGAATGAAGAAAGGAACTGGTAGTTGCAGATGTAATTTTACACATCCTTTTTCTCTTTTTTTTTCCTTTCCAGCATTGGCTGCATTTCCTTGTTAATAATGGAAAGGACACATTATTGCTTAGGAAAAGCATTTATGCACAATAAAAGTCATGCTTCAAACCTGACATATAATGATCAATTAGTTTTCTAAATAATGAGAAAATTCCTTTTTTTCCCCTCTTTGTGCATTAGTAATGCTGAACTCATTTCCTCTCTTGCTTTCTTTGTTCCATCTTCAGTGCTCCCTCCAGTCCTGGTACCGCGGCACAGTGAGTTTAACCCACAGCACAGCTTGCTGGTACAGTTCCGCAATCTCACCCACAACGAGCCGCACATGCCCCTGAACGCCACCTTTCCAGAGTCCTTCCAGCAGCCACACAGCGGGGGCGGCAGCAGCAGCGGCGGAGGAGGAGGAGGAGGAGGTGGAGGCAGTTCTTTTCCCATCTCTCCCAACTCTCCTTATCCTTCTTCTCCAGCCAGCAGTGGTACTTATCCAAACTCTCCTGCCAGCTCGGGGCCCTCCAGTCCATTCCAGCTCCCAGGTACACCAAATATACTCGTGCACCTTACCGTTACATACCTGGGCTCGATGCCCGTCTGTTGTGCTTCTGTGGATTGTTGCTGTCATGTAGCCAACAACAGGCCACTGGTAATAAACACTAGTTTCTGGTGAATAAAATTTTTATGTCGCGTAATTTAGGAAAAAAATGTGTTCATTCAGTTGTTTACAATTAAGTGATAACAGGCGCTAACCAAAGATCCAGGTAAATCCATTTGAATTTTTGTATCATATACAGTCCATTTCGGTCTGTTAAAATTTTGGGTGCAACACATTACATTGACTTAATGACTAGTTTACTAAAATATCACATTATACCGTCTAAGATCTACAAATGCTTTAATCCCATGCAAGATACACTTCATCAGCAGACAATGAAAATTGTTCCTCATTCAGTACTCTAACCAGGTCAAATTATAATATTCATCCAAATCAAGCCTCACTCCTAAATGAGAACAAAGGAAATGCCAGCTAAGCAGTGTCCACCAGAGCCAGGGCTGCTGGCTGATGTCAAGGCACTGACTCAGTGGACCAGGCAGCCTCTCTGTCTCATTGTTGCTGACTAGAAACAGAACAGAAACCTCCAACATGAATAAATATCACTTAACTAAGACGCTGCTTTTTGTCCTGTTCAAAAGTCTTGGTGTATTATCAAAATAAATGTGACTATTTTGGTTATACTAGGGTTTGAGTGTGTGTGGATGTTACTGCTGCTGTGTGTGTCTGGTGACCAGCGCTCTATTCTGTTCCAGTCCAGATCTGCTGACACATCCGGTGGCTGCAGGCAGTCAGGCAGAAAAAGTTTTTAATGGCATTTTAGGATTTGAGCTTATTTGTGCTGAAAAGCCCAGGTCGTCATGGACTGCACTCACAAACTCATAGTCATTATTGTGGAAGCGTTGTCACTGCAGTCTCAGTGAAGGGTTTCTTTTGCTTTGTTTTTTCCTGTGCGCCACAATATGGGCTCAGAAAGCTCATATTGCATCTCTGTCGGGAATGGGTTAGCATGTGGCTGGGGATATGTGAAATCTGACACCATTTCCGGGGTACAGATCCTGTGATGATTGTCGGAGTCTAGGGAGATGTGTGTGTGTGTGTGTGTGTGTGTGTGTGTGTGTGTGTGTGTGTGTGTGTGTGTGTGTGTGTATAT
>JAQFJA010000026.1:4404736-4415580 GCA_029874485.1 Naso brachycentron | reverse complement strand
AGTTTACAGCAACTCTGGGTTGATCACCTGCTATAAACCGGATGAGGGTGAAACCTTTATAAGTTGCTCTTGATTTATTACTTCTGTGTTCGTGAAATTCACTGGTGGAGTCAGGAAGTTTGAGGGGCAGGGGCAGAAAGAGGACAAAGGGCACCTGTTGTATGTGGTGGAGCACCAGCGCACAAAAAGTTGTCGTACGTTTATCGTGAAATGAGGGCACGTTTTGTCCACTGGAAGGGCAGCACAGAGGGCACTTTGAATGCAGATCCTCACGCATGTTAGGTACATTAGGTTAGGTTAGGTTGGCCCGATGTGGAGGCAGTGGCTCAGGAGTAATCCTCTACTCTAACCTCGCAATGTCATTGTACAATTCACTGTATAATGACTATAAAGCTGCTTAAATTTTACCACGTGTTGTCCACTGAAAGGGCATCTCAGAGTGCATTTAACCATATTTTGTCCATTGGTAGGGCACCCTAGAAAGCATTTTACCAGGTTTTTTCCACTGGAAGATCCTCCAAGAGGGCACTTTCGCAGCTTTTTTTTCTTTTCTTTCTTCTTTTTTTTTTTTTTTTTTGAATATCAGGGCACTGTGCCACCCACCACCCACTCCTGGGTCCACCAGCGGCTAAATAGACATACCAGTAACATAGGTGTAGCAAATGTCTTGGCCCTCGGCAACAGGCTCTCCATTTACATTTGCGATTAAAAATAGTGTATCAGCGAGCAGATCGGAACCAAACAGACATTTGCATCAGTCATTCATGCGTTCATCTGTACGACAGTATCCGGGAGAGAAACATGAACTGAATCTCCCTGAATTAGAATCAGTAGGACAACCTCCCATTGGTCCACGTTTGTCAATACCGTAAATCTCGTAGAAGGTCACCTTACATTCTACAAATATGATGCAGCAAATCATATTTACAAAATATATTCATAAACGCATGCGTAAAGGCTTTACTAAATGTGTAAGGCAAGGCTCTTCCTGCTATTATTATTTTTACCGAGTAACTGAACAAAAACTGATAACATGTCGCTGATGCCTGAAATTTCTCTTGCGTCAAATTACCACAGCAGCCGGATGTGAGGTGGCTGGCAGGAGCAAGCCAAAGATAAACACGTAGCCAGACGAACAGTGGAGAGTACAATAAGTATTACAGGAAAACTGCTGCGAAACGGTCGAAATGGAGTAGCTGTTAAGAATAAAGAGATTTTTGCAGGCAAGGAGACATCTGTCAAACAAGTCTTCCGCAGACATCGAGTCGGTATGTTCCGCAGAGTAGCTAACGTTACTGACAGCTGTAACATTACGAGCTAGCTAGCTAACGTAAGCTAACACTAACCAACTAGCAGTAACGTTCAACCTAATTTTTACATAAAGCTACCTGTCTTTGACAGACAGGTTTTATCTTAAAAAAGTGACGTTACTAATATAACCATATATGTTCAGCTTTAAGTTAAGTATGTGACGTTAACTAGCTTATGAGCTGAAGTTTCACTCTGATTTCGAAAGCTCTAACGTTAACAAAGCTAACGTTAGCTGGATTCCTCTTACTTAACGCTCATATTTTTTACCACATTAGCTCTCATTTTAGCAAGTTAACCTAGCTTAAGGCTAAGTTGTCTTCTTCTCCACGAAGAAAAAAGTTAGTATTTGTTTTAAGGCTGTGTGAGAAATTAAAGCTTAGCTTAAAGTTGCAGCCATGCTGACGGAAATGAAACCAAGGCAAGAACTAAATTTTGACATTTTAGTTGCACGGATGTATGATAAACTGGTCTATTAAAAGCAGTAACGTTAACGTGGAACATGTTCACCGTAAGCTCCAGTAGTGATTTGTCGTAATGAATGCTGTTAGTTGTAACATTAGTCTCTCATACACCGGTTGTTTCAAAAGTGATAACAGACTATTGTGCTAATGCTAAAAAAAAGGCTCATTTTGAAAGATTATTTGTGTTAAATGCCTTTGTTACCTGGCAGAGCTGCATTTCTTTAACATTAACTCACCTTAATCAAACAGCTGTCAGTCCACTTAACACCTGAGGACTTCAGAAGTGTGGTTCGTGTGAAACACCGGTTTGAAGCACAGGGCAACAGTAAACATCTTGACCCCATCTGTAGCAAACATATAGCTTGCTTTGAACTGCATTGCTTCCACTGGTACCCATCATTTTAGTTTCAGAAATACTACTTTGAATGAGTGATATCCCACTGAAAGCAGTACTGTAATTAGTAACAAAAATCAATGTTTTCTGTTCTGTTGTGGTAGGATTCTTAACAGATGATAACCAAGTGTTAAGCTCACTACAGCAAACAACAGACACTTATTATTTTTTTTAACAAGTACAAACCAAGAAGAAAAGACGTAATGGATCAGTGTATCTGCATCCTAATTGTGCCTTTTTGATTATGTTTTGACCTCTATAAAGCCTCTCCTCATTGATGATTGATGTGCTTTAACGGATCTGCTGCCATATGTTTCAAAAAATATGCTTCTAGGTGATTAAAACACATAGCTGTTTTACTGCACATGTCCGAATAAGAGAAATTAACACTGCAGAGAGATAACTGGTCCAAATGATTCCTCCTCAGCAAAGTGCTACCCTTTATTGGCATGTTGCTACGTGACACCTGTCAGCTTTCACATGCAGCACCTTCTTCTCTCTTCTCCTTTTTTCCCCCCCTAACTGGTGTCTACAGTATCAGTAGCCGAGTCCAAAATGGTACGAGCAGCCTTGGTGACTGCCACCAGTCTGGCTTTGACTGGGGCTGTGGTGGCACATGCTTACCTCCTTAAACACCAGTTCTACCCGACTGTGGTCTACCTCACCAAGAGCAGCCCCAGCATGGCGGTAAGAGCAAATCTTGAGTGTGATTTAAGTCATCTGGATGTTTAACCCGTATTAATATCCTTAAATTTGACATTGTGACAAATCAGCTTTTGGTTTCTGTCCTGGTCCCGATATCAGGTGTTGTACATTCAGGCCTTTGTGTTGGTGTTTCTGCTGGGAAAGTTCATGAGGAAGGTGTTTTTTGGACAGCTAAGGGCTGCAGAAATGGAGGTAAAGTTCCGTTTATGTGTAAGACTCACTTGACTCAAAATATCACAGTTTTATTCATTTCTAAGTGCGTTGTTTTGGTTGTAAACGACACCAGTGCATCTAATCAGCTTCTTTGTTTGTGTGCCATCATGTGTCCTTCCTGTCTGCCATCAGCATCTCATTGAGCGCTCCTGGTACGCGGTGACAGAGACGTGCCTGGCTTTCACTGTGTTCAGGGATGACTTCTCCCCCCGCTTTGTCGCCCTCTTCACCCTCCTGCTCTTCCTTAAGTGCTTCCACTGGCTGGCTGAGGACCGAGTGGACTTTGTGAGTGATGAGACAGGGATGACTTCCTTATCTCACATAGTACACACAGTAAACTTACTCCACTGCACACATCACTGCATCCACATGCAATGCATTGTTTAAAGATAATAAAGTACAGAAACAGTGGGACAGATGGTGTGCGAGAAAGGTCTCATACCAGAGCTGAACACATTGTTATTTGACATTTTGCAACTGATACAACAACCAGGGCTGGACCGATGGGAGAATATTTCGATACCCATTATTTTATATATACAGCATGTGCACACACTCACACACAGTAATATTATTGGCTTAATGTGGTTATCAAATACTTAAGATAAAATCTGTAATGGAGGCAGAATATTTTACATTTTCACTTATTAGTTATTAAAGCTGCAGTTGGTAACTTTCGGGTAAACATCAATAACTTTTTTGTGTTCTATTTGGGAAAAATGTCATAATGCGAATAGACAGCTATAAGTAAGTAACGTGGTCCAAGAGTATCGCAAGAGCTCTTTGTTTTCCCATCATGCCTCTGTATTCAGAATTGGTAAAAATCCAATCACTCCCATTCTAATTGCCCAATCAGTGACGCTCTCTGCACTCTCTGCCCTGATTGGCTGGTCTGTGCTGCGCTTCTTAGCGACAGGTGACGTCGGTACGAGCTGATTAGCCGTTTGTGCCTCATGCTCTGACTTGCCTGTGCCGAGAACAGAGTGACACCATCAGTTGGCTCAAGGTTGAGCTGAGACGGACCAGTTTACTCCGCCGCAGCTTCCCCTGCTACAGTTCCGTCTCAATTCAAACTGAACTTAAAAGAGGGAGCAAACTGCTGCAGCAGATTTGCTTCCCAACAAGTCTTATGCTACAGCTAATGTTAGCTTGTTAGCTCGTTAGCAGAAGTTACCAACTGCAACTTTAAAATAAAGACCACCCTCTGCCGGATAAACTATGTAATTTACCATTTTAAATCAGTAGTCCAAGCATTTCTACTAGCCTTAAAAAACATTTTTCATATCGGCACATATCAGAGAACATAGACGTCAGTACCCTTAAATTTGTAATTGACCAATATTGGCCGATAATATCGGCAAATGGATGTACCAGTCAGGCCCTAGTTTCAACTAAAACTATTTGAAGTGGAAAGTACAGCTTGGATGAAGAGGATGTTGTGACTCAGAAAACCAAATTGTTACGACTAGACAGCAGTCATTAGCTGAATATGAACCAGACAGGCACATACAGCTGTCTGTGCTCTTGTCATGTTGTAGGCAACAGTCACTCCGAATCAAAGTAGATGATTCAGGGATTTAATAGACAAATGGGATGTTTGTTTTAAGAAACACGCAAATAATGTTTATTGCTGTTTTTCACCCTTTTTCTGTCAGATGGAGCGGAGTCCGAACATATCTTGGCTTTTTCATATGAGAGTATTGTGTAAGTACACGTTATCAGCCACTAGGGATTGGATTGATTAGATTTTATTGATACCAATTCCATTATCGATTCTGCTTGTAGGTCTGATTCTCTTCTGTGTGGAAAAAAAGTTGGCTTGCAGTTTCTCAGTATCAGTATTGCAACTGTTTTGTTATTAGAAATATTTATCAGTGAGCTTGCTGTATACAGTTTGCAAGCTTCACTGCCCTTGCAGTCGAGTTCGGCATTTTTCTTTTCATCATTGCATGTCTGGGCAATGATAGAGGAATGATATGAATTGATATGCTTGGAAATGTATGATACAGATTCCGATTCCATTTTATTATCGGTTTTTAGTTGGAACCAGTTCTCGATTTCCATGCCTATCAGCTGCATCAGAAATCCGTCTTCCTTCCTTCTGTCTTGGCCTTTTTTTTTATCTTTTAATTTTCTTTCTGTCTCTCTCTGTTTTACTGCTTTTACTCATAAAACAAGTCAAAATGAAACCATATGCAAATCCTCGCAGTTTGCAGCGTTGAACAAATTCACGCTTTACCGGTACTAGCTCAGAGTTCAGTACACACAGATCAAAATCAACTAGTTTACATTTATTGTTCACAGTTTTATAAATTTTGAACTAAGTTCACAGTCCCAAAAATATATAAGTTTTCGTAAGTTTTCTCAAATTTGTTGCCTGTGTTGGTTTTTGTCCAAACCAAGCATTAATTTCTTAAATTCTGTTTGAACAGATAGACTTTGCAGCCTGTGCATACAGCTGATAACAAATTATTAATGCACAGTTTCCTTCCCCTGTAAAGCTTCACTGCAGTTAACCAGAAAAGAGACAAAGATGAGAAAATATACACGACTGACCAACAATAAATTAAAGGACCATACCAGTGGTACTTCATGCCATTGACCTTTGTCAACATTGGCCACATAGGTTACATAAACCCCACACATTTTTTCCCAAAATAGCTATATCTATGAGATAACACGTTTGTTTACAGTTTGTCCATATTCAGTTCACGTTACAGAAAGTAACTGAAAATGTGAGACGTTAGTTAAAAAGAACGTCCGTGTCAAAATCCTTCTTCATGCTAATATTCGAGCTAGGAAGGCAGCGCTCGTAAGGAACTATTTTTCCAGGCGCACTAACTTTTGTCTCTGCTTCTCTACACATGGTCAAATTTTAACAACAACATTTTTTAGAAGATAAAGGCAATCTCCGGTAACAGTGAGAGGTCAAAGATAGACTGCATATGGTATTTTTTTTAAAAAGACTTGAATATGGCAACAGATGTAAAACACAACTGGTGTTTTCTGACCAAACAGTTCTAAGAACTTTTTGAGAGGAACTGTCAACTGAATAGTTTGTGGAAAACGGCTAATATTAGACTGCAGATAAACAGAAAACACTTCAGAAGCAGAATTAAACACAGAACAGACAACACAAAGATATATAGACATTAAATGTTTAGTTCATTGTCACCATGCACACGAGCACGTTCAATAAATCCGCTCTTTGTGCATTCATGCACAACAAACTTGTGGCTTTTTGCGCATGAAGCCAGGTGCAGCACACAGATGTAATGGGTTTGCACCTGGTTTGCAGGCTGTGAAAAAATTTTCAAAGCGCTCCCACCAAATCTGCACCTCAGCTCATCGTTTTGATTTCATACAGGCTATTTGACTCTGAATTTAGGACAGCTAGTAGCTCTAGCAGGGAGCCTTGGCCATTTTTTTATTGGACTTCCTGAATCAGGCCCAGATATTGTAAAGTAATTGTCCATCAGATACTTGAGACATCAGTGGATATCATTGATGCTGAATGTACTTGTTCATTTTGGGCAGAAACAAAGCTTTTGTCTTTAATGATTAAATGGAGCTGAAGGCAGTGAAAGCCGCTCACAGAAGTGTCACTCAGTGTTGGTCTTTATTTCCTGCAGCTCTCATGGGACTGCTGGGTATCCTGGACTTCCTGTTTGTTAATCACGCCTGTCACAGCATCATCACCCGCGGAGCCTCAGTCCAGCTGGTTTTTGGATTTGAGGTTTGTCAAACTTCAGTTAAAGATAAATTTGAGCTCTGTGCCTTTGATTTCTAAAAGGCTTATTCATACCATATTTGGTCATTTCCAAACTCGGTCCTTTGATCGGCTGATTCCTGATTTTACTGAGAGTCGTTTCTTTTCTCTTGTGATATTAAAGGAGGAGTTTGTTTTTATGCACACTAAGCCTTATAATAAGGATATTTACAATCACATGCAATGTTCTACATTATTGTAATGACAAAAGGTGCAGTCATGAGATTCGGAGCTCATTGCTGACATCACTGCTTGCTGAAAAAACAGAGACTCATGGGCATTTTAAGTGCTTCGACAATCTGTCGAAAAGGGTCGTTTTAAAAGACGAGACAATCGCCAAATGTTTAGTGGTGTCCTCTCATGTTCCAGCACTAAAACATGACGTTAAACAGCAGCTAATAAGCAGAAAACGGCTGTTTGTTTCCTAATGCAGCTGAAAGAGCCTTTACCTGGTTAAAAGCTGTTGTTCAACTTCCTGTTTTAGTGGCAGTACATGAGAGGACACCACTAAACATTCAGCGATTGCCTCATCTTTTAAAACAAAATTTACTACTTCAGCAGACGTGAACAAAGCCAGACAACAACGAGAACAGCTGAGGAATGTTTCTGGGAGTTGAGGTTTATTTTTTAAGATCCAGAAATAGCAGATCAGCCTTTGATCTACATCCAGTATGCCTGGTGCAAGTTTACTGAGATTGTAGACAAGAAGAAGAAAATTTTTAAAAGTCTGTATCTTCCCTCTGTGTGCTCTTCAGTATGCCATCCTGCTGACGATGGTGCTGACGACCTTCATCAAGTACCTTCTGCACACTATTGACCTGCAGAGTGAGAATCCGTGGGACAACAAGGCCGTCTATATGCTCTACACTGAGCTCTTCACAGGTTCTGTTTTCAGCTGCAATTTAAAAGACAAGGCTGAAACTTTTTTTTTTTTTTTTAAGCCTTAAGACATTTTGTGTGTGGTTTGAGACAAATTGGCAGCCATAGTCAATTATGAGTTTTCATTCCAGGTTTCATCAAAGTGCTCCTGTACATCGCCTTCATGACGATCATGATAAAGGTCCACACGTTCCCCCTGTTTGCCATTCGGCCCATGTATCTGGCTATGAGGTGAGCAGTGCCTGTGTATGTGTTTTTGATGAAGTTTCGTTGTTACTCTACTTTGTACTTTCTTTTGTTGTCATTGTTGTAAATTTTTGTTTTTAAAATATTCTCCAAATGGTCATGGGATGTGTTAAATTATTTCTTAATGCATGTTTTGATGTTCATATCGTAATTCTTTTTACATTCAGGCAGTTCAAGAAAGCTGTGACAGATGCTATAATGTCTCGAAGAGCCATCCGCAACATGAACACACTGTGAGTAACATTTCCTGATAGCCTTGTGTTACATTCATAAAGAAACAAACAAAATGTCCCCATGAGGGGCTGCACGATGGGGAAAAATAATACTAATTGTGATTATTTGGACTGATATTTTGGGATTGTGTTATGTTTTTTTTGATAGATTTTTTCAAAATTATACATTAAATTATTATTTTTTTCATATATATTATTTGCATTTCTATTAAAAAACATATTGAAAAGGTAATGGTGTGATTTTTACAGTGATCTGTACCAAATAAAGATGTTTTCTTAAGTCTGAAAGCTGCTTTTGCACATTAAAGGCACAAACTCATTGTTTCCACTGAATTAGGTGCAAGCAAAAAATTGCCACAACATATGGAAAGAGAAACTGTGTCCAAAAGTGTGTTTACATGATGTTTTTTAAAAAAGATGAACATGTTTAAAATGTTTAATAAGATGTTAAAATGACACATTTAAAATTTCTTTAAAAGATGTTAAGAACAGATGGACAGGTTTAAAATGACCCAAAGATTGTTAACAGAAGAATATGTTTCAAATGTTTAAAAAAAAATTTAAACAGACAGATTTATACTATTTATTTCAGAAAATAACTTGTTTAGTTATTTGTGGGTGTTGGGAGGGGGGACAGTTGCTTTTATGCTTTCTGGGGGCCCCTGCAGTCTCAGATTGTAAAAACCTCTGCTGTAAAAAATTGTTGAATGGGGAACTTTAAAAAAATATTACACAAAAAAAGTCTCCAAAAAGACCCCGTGATCGCATTAGTGATCAGCCCCAAAAATCCTGGTCAGGGCACTCTTAGTGTTCATTGACGATACTGATCTTTTGTGCTAGATTGCAAGAGAGCAGACAAAACATGTAGACACACAGTACAAACCCGAATAAAATCTTGGCTAATGAGTTCTGTGGCTAGAGCTACTGTTGATTTCTCCTCTCATTTCTCCCCGTGTCCAGATACCCTGATGCTACTCCTGAGGACCTGCAGGCCTCTGACAATGTCTGTATTATCTGTCGCGAGGAAATGGTCACTGGAGCCAAGAAACTGCCGTGTAATCACATTTTCCACTCCAGGTAAGTCCTGCTGGACAAAGTGTGACTCAGCAAGACAATTCCAGACTGCAAGCAAATAAAACAATCTAAATATCAGATGTGGTCAGCAGCCACAGTAACTGTAGTTACACACAGTTCCTGTATTTAAACAGAGGACAGCCTGTGTGGACAGTAAAACATGTTTGACCGCAGGAACCTTTGGTGCTGCCTTCATCCTTAAACAATGTCGCGTTGTCTGCCTCCCCTCCCCGCAGCTGCCTGCGCTCCTGGTTCCAGAGGCAGCAAACCTGTCCTACCTGTCGCATGGACGTCCTCCGGGCATCTAACAACAATCAGGCTCCAGCCCCTGCCCAGGCTCCGCCCCCTGCTCCCGCAGCCCCCGCCAACGCCCCTGCAGCTCCACCTGCCAATGGTGAGAGTCAGAAGCTGCACTCAAACATAACCCCCATCTCCTGCTTCCATCACCTCCACATGAAGCTTAGCCACGCTCAGATTATTTGCAGTCCGGAACACATCATGCAGGCGCCCTCAGCTGTGAAACACACACCGCACACGAGTGAACTAGAGTGGAAAAATGTCTCTGAAAGAACTCAAGAAATACTGCACATTCCAGTACCTGAGAGTTATATTTTACCTGAGTGCCTTTGCCTGTTTCGCATAAAATATCTGTGTACTTGAAAGACTATGAAAAAATATATACTTGCAATTATTTGGACTGATACTGCAAATACAATATAATTTGTGATATTAAAGGTAAAGATTATTTTTAGATAATAATTCTCATTTTATTTAAAAAGCATTAAAGTGATTATGGTGTGATTTTTGCAGGGATCTGTACCAAACAAATATGTTTTCACAAGTCATGATGTGTAGTCCGGGACAACTCAGCAGCAGCGCAATACTTGAAATAAAATGGCATCGTACACACGCTACTTTAAGATAAATGAGCCTCCCTACCATTGAAAAATTGCAGTAGGCCACAGAGGTGTGGACTCGCCTCACATATTTGATGACTTTATATCTAACATGACATCATCATAATAGACTTACAACTCGAGTTGGACTTAAACACCGATGACTTGTGGCTTTACTTAGACTTGAGCCTTTTGACTTAAAAATACTTGAGATTTAAATTTATGTCATATAAAAAGTGTCTCGTGAAACGCTGTCTTTCCATTCATTTCCTGAATTAACTAACGTGAACCCTATCGATTCTGAGCAAGCACACATTTTTCCCCAATGGTCCACTTTGTTTGAAGCATCCGACATCTACTCAAGCTAAAAAAACAAATTGTGAAGAAGTGGGTTACGTTGTCTTCATGTTATTTTCAGAAGTAAATGAAAAATTTTGGAAAGCATTCACAATTTTTGTTAATTTAATAGATTATAGGAGTGCTAATGACTTGCTAGGACTCAAAATTCAAAGTTTAGGACTTTGGACTTGACTCTTTCTTACGCCCCCAAATTGCTTCTTTTGTCCAAACAACAGCCCAAAACACAAAGACGATTCATTTATTTTCATAAATGAAACAAAAAAGCAGCAAATCCTCACATTTAAGACACTAAACCAGCAGTTC
>JAQFJA010000026.1:4392135-4402755 GCA_029874485.1 Naso brachycentron | reverse complement strand
TCTCTATCGGCTCCAAAAAATCCCATATTGGTTGGGCCCTAATTGTTTCTGAAAGTATCAACTCAGGAGTTTTTTGGGCAGTGATGGCCTGATGGTTAGAGTGGTGGTGAAAGTGAAGGGAACTGCTTGCCCCACCCGCATTTGTCCGCTGAGGGTCCTTGAGCAAGGCCCCTACGCCCAGTCACTCCAGTGGATGGAGCGCAGAGAAGCTTGTCGTTGTACTGGGCAGCTTCCAGATGTGAATGTGAAACTGTGTCAGTGTGATCAGGGTCTCTGAAAAAGAGAGTTTAGTCTCAGTGGAACCACCCTGAATAAATAAAGGTTTTAAAAAAAAAATCTGTGCCTTCAGGTTATAGAACAAAACCATGGTTTTCAAACTAAACACAGTTATAAATGTTTCCAAAAGTCTCTTTCCGAGTTTCTAAAACACTGCAGCTGTGTGGACAGCGTAGCTTAAGTTTTATGTTTTAAAACAAAAACTTGATATTGTGAACAAATCTGATGATAGTTAAGACAAACTTCATAAAATCAAATTACAACATTCTTCACACACGGCAGAGCTGCACATGTTTATTACATGTTTTTTGCCTCTTTAGTGTCGAATAGCATGGAGAGCAGTTGCATGTCAGCGGTGTTGTAGCTAAGTTAAAGTTTGTTTCTCCTGGACCAGTTTGTGCTGATGCCTCTCCTCACCTTTCCTTTTCTCCAGTATCATCCATGCCTCCTCCTCCTCCTTCTCTGTCCCGACTGTCAGAGGAGGAGCTGAGGGAGCTGGAGGCAGAGGGCCGACGGGGCCTCGAGGCCAGGTTGCAGTGTCTGCAGAACATCCACACCCTGCTGGACGCCGCCATGCTCAACATCCACCACTACCTCAGCACCGTCGCCACACTCACGTAACTAAGCCCTCACTATCTCATGTTGCATCTTCTTTAACTTTAAACAAATTAAGCTTCAGTTATTGAGATATGTATTAACTTTTTTAAATACGATATGTTAATACTTAGATTTTTTAAATAACTTAAAACTAAAATGAGAAATGTAATTAAGCGGCCTAGTTTTCTTCCATTTAAAAGATAAAACAAACTTTAAAGTTGACCTGTAATGCAGTTTTTAGTTGAATGCGTCGTTGTTGTGTTCTCCACAGTCCTCCTCGGACTGAGTCCAGCACTGGAGGAGCCACTGGGACAAACCTCACCGCCTCATATCCTGCAGCTGGCAGCAGCTCAGACAGCCCGAGCCAGGAGAAGGATTCTCCCAGCTGTAAGTAAACAGGCAGTTCGCATCATCTGTGAAGTAAGATTTGATTAAAGAAGATTAAAGCAAAAACCAAAGAGCCTGATTCAGTTTTTTTTTTTTTTTTCCTGTGTCCAGCTGAGCTGTTGGACGGGGCTACAGTGTCCTCTCAGCCAGCTGACTCTACTTCTGCTGCCTCTGACATGGACAGACAAGAAACAATGGATGAAGAGGGGGCGCTGGATGAGGACGGAGAGCCCAACGCTGCCGAGCTTAGACGTCGCCGCCTCCGTAAGCTAGAGACAGCATCATCATCATCATCTCCACCGCCGCCAGACAACTGATCCAGGCGTCCAGACTCAGACATATAGCTCTGGACCAACAGAAACTCTGAACTGATTTATCGTCGCTTCAGTTCCTCATTGCCTCTCTTCCTCGTGGCTCTCGCCTTCCACAGGCTCAAGTTTCTAACTGTGTCGAGTTGGACTCAGGCTACCAGGAGACGCAATGATCTTTTCCGCTTATCTGGACTGTTTCTGTGTCAGAAAGCAATAGCACGACTTTGTTTCTGTTTGTTTTCTTTACCATTTCCCTCCCCAGAATGACTTCTGCAATAAGAGTGCTGCAGGTGTTAAAGTTTAATCAGACGGACGAGGAAGTTTGATTTCAAAGCCACTTGTTTGGTCAATGTGAGAGAGACAGTGTTTAATTTGTGTCTGGTAGTTTTACCATCTGTGAGGTCTTTGCCTGGACTTTGATTTTTGTTAAATTCAGCTTTCTTCGGTAGAAAGATGGTTTCATTCAGCACAGCAGTGTGTAACACAGCACCTGGATCAGCGTCAAATCAAGGGAAGTTGGCTTTGCTTTTCTTTTACACTCATCGCTCCTTTGTTACCACTGCAGACATTGTAACAAACTGATTTATTTGAATGTGTACATACTGTATAAAGAGTTTTAATAGGATGATCTGTACATAATGCAGAATAAACTGTTCAGCTGAAATGGCAGCAGCGAAGCAGGTATGTTGATTTGGATGTTCACAAGCTGATGTTAGGTAGGTGTTTGGTGATCTATTTAAGTTAAAGGAAAAGTTACGACTGTTACAAAATGAGGCTCGTTTCTCAGCTTTTTGCTATCGCCTTCTAGTGAAACACTGGATATCTCTAGTTCTTTTTCATTCTAGATTTGTTTTTGACGGCTTTTTTTTAATTGTTACTTCAGTAGGCCTCTAAACTACGGTGACCCTGAAGTGCCAATCACAATCACAAAATGAAGACAACTGCAAAATGAAAAGTACAACCACAAATCACAAAAAGGAAAACACGACCACAAAACAAAAACACAGCCACAACTAGACTCAACACAACAGTCAAGAGAGACACAACAACAAATTGATAAAACACAACAAAAAGAAAAAAACAAAACAACAAATAAACTCAACTAAAAAAATATACTAAACAAAATAAAAAGAAAAACAACAAACTTAACACAACAAATAGGAGAAACTTGACAAATTGATAAAACACTACGAAAAAAGAACAATAGATGGCACGTCAACAAAAAGAAAACACAACAAATTGATAAACACAACAAAAAGAAAAAAACAAGAAGAAATGTTTCTGCTTTTGCAGTTGTTTTTCTTTTTGAAGCTGTGTTTTCATTTTGTCATTGTGATTGGCACTTCAGGGCCACCGTACTAAACACTGTTGTAAATGTAGCAAAATAAGATGAAGATGTAATTTGCAGAAATTTTGTGTGTTTAAAATTCAGCAGCCGGTTTCCACTGACACGTCAAAAAAATCATTTTGCCAAGACATTAAACTGGACAGGTTATCCATTTTAATAGTTATCATGTCTACTTTTATTGTTGGAAAAGGAATGTTACCATTACGTAATGCAGTATGCTTGATCTTACAGATCCATAACTTCCCAGGAAGTTTGCTGGAAAGACGTGTTTTGGTACTTCAAATGTGGGAATAGAAAATTCTTTAAAAGCAAAGCTTTCTTTAAACTCAAGTACATTTTCGTTTATTAAAGGAAACTTTATCCTCCATACATGTTAAATTATATTTTCTATTCATTTTCAAAATTATGTTTTTATGGTTTGTCAGCTTGTGTGTACCAATCAGAGTATTTCTGTTTAGTTACTTTCTGGCAAACCTCCTTAAAAATTATTTTTAAAAAACTGCAGAAATTACAAACCTGTGAAATAAAGTGGAATCAGTAATGCAAATGAAAGATGATCCTCTTTAAAATGTGTACTAAGATAAAAGTAGACATGATGTCGACTGATGTTCAAAATATTTAAAAATCTAAAACATTCTGGCACACCTTTAAAAAAAAGACTGCTTGAAATCATCATATTCTACATAGTAGTTAATGGGCGACGTTAAACGTTGTTGTAGACACATTTTCTGCTTAGCAACAGACTTGAAAGCTCATTTTAATGTTTTTATTGGTTTGTTGTGGACATCAACTGTCATGTGAGAGTCAAAGCCACAGGTAAGTGACTCTACAGCCTTATTCCAGTAAAGACATTCTACAATTAAAAGTAAAACTGTGGTCATAAAAATAAGTTAAATTTACACAAAAATACAATTACACAGGAGGAAAACCCAAAGAATAAACTGGAGCTGCAATAGACAATTAATCACCAACTATTTTGATACCCCCTTAATCATTTCAGACCTTTTTCAAATAAAAAAGTACAATTATTTCTGGTTTAGCCTCTTAAATGTGAGGATTTGCTGTTGTTTTTCTCCTTCATTTATGATGATTAATTAGGGTTTTTTTGTTGTGGGCTGCTCTTTGGACAAAAGAAGCAATCTGAAGATGTCACATTGGGCTCTGGGAAACTGAGATGCATATTTTTTACACTTTTTTTAACATTTGATGGAAGAAACGATTAATGGTGAAAATAATCCAATGAAAACAATTGGCAGATGCAGCCCCAGAATAAACAGACGCTAGCCCGAAAAGAAACTCTCGAAACAAAAACAAAAGGAACAATTCAGTGATGTGAACACCTGCAGTCATGTTTCACGTCAGAGAATTCAAGAGAAAATCCTGCTGATGTGAAATTATTTATTACGGGGGTAAAAGAAATGACTGATTTTTACAACGAACCCCAAATGAGACAAATGACAATATTTTCATCAATTTTCTGTTCACTTAAAATAATGTAAGAGGCTACCCTCCTCACAACTGCATATGGAAGTATCCTCACTGGGTGTTGCCAGTGTTTATCACATGCTGTGAGCTCAGGATCTACATTGCATCACATGTAAGTATTTATTAAGGAATGCTAACGAAGCTGAATGTGCCATTTTTGGAACTTTAGGAAAAGCAAGATAGTTTCATCAACACTGAGACGAAGGATTAAAAACAAGCTTACAAAAATGTGACTAAACCTCAGCTTGATGAGATCACTGAGCACAATGTCTGGTCCTTTCCCATCAAGTTTGTTCCCTTAGCTAAAAAAAAGATTTAAATATATTTTCTTTCAGAAACTTCAAGGTGCTTTTTCACTGTTTGGTGATGATTTCCTGAGATTTTCAGTGCAAATACTGCTGACAGAGGGAGGTACAACCAGCTGGTAGCTAGCTGGGTGGTCCGTCCTTGAGCTGGATGCCAGTCAGGACACGACAACCCTGCTAGTGCTGAGGAGTCATGGTCAGTTCTGGGGGGTGGAGTAGAATGAGTGGTGCTGGTGTCTCTGGTCTGGAGGGTTGCTGGCGAACAGGAGAGGAGCGGTCTCTGCTCCATACCAGCTGAAAAACAGAGAAGAAGTGAGGCAGACGTCAGCTGTCTGTCATGCAGCGTTTGGAGAGTCTGGTATGATCATTCTATTTTTCCAATTAGTCTGTTGCCTGTTTGCTCCATACAACATTGAAAAATGCTCAACAGGACTGTGCAATGATATTCAATTTACAATATTTCAAAATTAGAAATGAATCAAAGTGAAACTAGACAATTTTTTGGCTCAACATTGTCATTACGATGTATAACATGACTAAACAGTGTAATAGTGGTTGAAAAATGACACCATTCACTGCTAAATTAGTCCCCAATAAGCTCTGTTTTCACAGTGATACTTTCTTTGCTGACAGGTCGAGACTTTCGCGAAAAAATAAAAAATCTGTGGCGCTCTTTGAACTCTGTTCTAATTCATTGGTTTAAGACGTGCTTGTTAGCGACAAGTGACGTCAGCACGAGCTGATCAGCTCACCGTGCTCTGACTCGTCTCGGCCGACGACAGAATGTCTGCAGGCGACACCGTCAGTCGGCCCGAGCTCGAGCTGAGACAGACCAGTTTACTCTGCTGCAACTTTCCCTGCAACCGTTTTGTCTCAATTCAAACTGGACTTAAAAGAGAGAGACAACAGATGAAATAAAGGGTTGTCCGGCTCAAAGGGCCACTGCAGAAATGCTTCCCAACGAGTCTCATGCTACAGCTAACGTTAGCTTGCTAGCTCATGTGCTGACGTTATCTACTGTAACTTTAATTAGTGAGTTTGCCATCAGGAAAATGCAAAGGTTTTAGTGACCAGTTAACTGTTTGACAGTTTTAAGCATGAAAAATAAAATAAAAAAATAAAATACCTGGTTTCAATATTTGCTCAATATTTGCTATTTCTCTCAGTTTCCTATCAGTGAAATAAAAAAATTGAGCTTTTTACTATTGATCAAACAAAACCAGCTATTTCAGAGAGACCAAACACTATTTGCAGAAATGTATCGTCACATCCAAACGTCTCATCATTTCAGCTCTGCCTGGGAGTCTCACATGATTTTTTTATGGCAGTACCTTGCATGTGGATGTGAACTGCGCGCCCACGGAACAGCTGCATCGTCATCACTGCCCTGAGGGTCATCGAAGAAGTAGGGACGAGGAAGGACCCTGTTGTTGACGGCAATGCTGCCAGTCTGAGAATCAGGAAAAGCACAGGTTGACACAACCTTCACTGCTTTAGCAAGATGCATCCTGTGTCAAGATTTCATATTTAGATTTCTTTCTTCCGCTGACATTTAGCAATTTGTGTTACATGTATTCACTACCTCCTGAGTAGGCCGGCGAACTCTGAAGATGAGGATGAGTAAACCGGTAGGGAGCAGCTCCCATATGAGGAGGATGGCGCCAAAGACCAGGTAGCCTCTGTCACCCAGTTCATTCTGCAAGTCAGCCTACAAACACACACACACAAACACACAAGGTCACCTAATTGCACTTTTACAATGGCTTTCAACCTTCACAAGACGCTCTGAAACGTGAAAACCGTGACAACCATTACTGCCATCTTGAACAGTGTGTTGCACTGACTGAGAGCGCTCCCACCCAAAATGAGATGATCACCTGGTCAGAGACGTTATACCAGTCGAAGTTGAATGACTCCACCGGGTATTTCTGAGACAGGATGAGAACTGTCAGGTTGTAGCAGGCTCGACTAGTGAACAACAAGATCACCGCTGCTCCCAGTGCAGCTGTGCGGCACACTGTGGTCCCCTGGTTGAGTCAAGAAAGAGACTGTTAGCCTCAGTTTTACAGGACAGTAAGAAGTGTTGTGTTTAAAGGGTCACTCCAATGTTTGTACTGCACTTCATCATGAGTCACATTAAAGGGATTGTTCACCCAAAAATGATAATTCAGTCATTATCTACTCACCTTCATGCTGATGGAAGGTCAGGCGAAGTTTTTTAGTCCACAAAATGCTGCTCGAGTTTCACAGGAAATCGGTGTCGCAATAGTGGTGAATGGTGACCAGAATTCAAGCATAAAAATAAAACAATAAAATAAAATAAAAACAATAAAACCATAAAATACCTCCATACCAGCCTGAGTCTGCATAAAAAGCACACCTGGCGTTATTAAGAGTGTTCAGTCATGATATGTACTCCGTGTTTTCACTTAACTTGCATGGCTACTCATTTGAGCGCACTCTGTGCTGGTTTACACACTTTAGAGCTGCTGCATGTTATCTGAACTTAGTACGCTGTTTCTCTTCGTTACTGGCACTGTGGTAATTCATGTTGGTCCTCATGACACGTCAGATGTACAGAACTCGAACACTTGCAATACAAACACAACTTTACAGCACACATCCATGTTTTCTCAAACACATGCACTGGCACGCATTTAGGATGAAAGTCTGGAATACTCTGAACTACCGGCGTCTGACTTGCAATGGAACGCAGCGTAAGCCTCCACATGCCAAGCTGCTTTACAAAAATGTTACTGACGCCATGTTGTTAGCCTCACTGTTCACTGAAGCCTGCAGCTCCTCAGAGAGGAGCCACGTTAACATGCACGTGAACGTGGCGTTCAGATTTTTTTCAAGAGAACCTGCATTTCAAGGCTTCAGGACACTTGGATTACTTTAGATGAGCAGTATGGAGGCATTTTATGGTCTTGTCATGTATATTTTTTTCCGTTTGGATCCTGGTCACCATTCACTTCACTTGTTGGGAATGCCGTTTTAATGTGAAACTCTGACAGTGTTTTGTGGACTGAAAAACTTCACTCAACCTTCCATCAGCATGACGGTGAGAAAATAATGACTAAATTTTCATTTTTGAGTGAACTATCCTTTAAATGAAAGGTATAAAAAAATGCCAGGTCCTACAATTCCCATAATGCATCTCAATATTACCCTTAATTGGACCCTGCCTTTAGACCCTTTAGACCCACATCTTTCAAACTATTTTCAATTATACATGTGTAGTCTCCAAGCCAAGGCTGATATAACCCTGATGATGTAATAATGATGTCATTTGTGAATTTTCTCAGAATAAAACAGCTCCCTCAAAGCTACAGGCTGAGTAGGACAAATCATGAGAAGTAAGCTAATCTGCATAAGTAATATCAGTGGAGTACTCTCTTTAATTTTAGTTTATTTTCATATTTTACTACAAATAAAACCATCGCTGTGTTAGGTCAAGCATACCTTGCTGGCCAGGTAGGGGCTGGTGGAGCGCGAGTGTCTGGTTAGGAGCAACAGCAAAGCAGCCAGTAAGACCGCATCCAGGATGAAGAGCGAGTCGTTGACTAGAACTCGAACCAGGACCAGATTCCAGGTTCGCTCCTCTGACCCACCGTTGGCCCCTCTGTCCCCGAGAGCCGCACAGACCACGTTGACACAGAGGAACATGATACTGAATGCACCATACATGCACCGTGCCAGCCACCTGAGGAAGACACGGAAGCCAGACTGATGAATGGATTAATACCATAGTCATTCAGTGTTTCCATATTCTTAATCAAGATAATCTGGGCTCAGGACAAAAATAGGATACGGTTTTGTTCTAAATGCAAAAACAGCTTATTTCTTAGTCTGTGCTGTAGAGTGAAACTTACAGTCGTCTGTTCATCTCTGAGCTATACGTCTCCCTCACTTTGAGTAACACCTGTGGTACAAGAGAGAAATACAACAGGATGAGCAGAAAAATCACAAGACACTAAGAATGAAACTGAAAGCAAAAGAAGTGCAAGATAAGCAACTTGTTATCAACCTCTTAACCGAGATTAGCTATTACAAGCCCAATGGTTTTATTGTAATTGCTGTTCGGCACAAAGTTATTGAAAAGAATTCACCAGCTCAAAACATGTAAAGACCCTGATGCTCTAATAAAATATCAGGATTTTTACTTATCAAATTATGACAGTCTTTTTATCACTAGGGTTGCATCCGACCAATTCTTTTTTAAATTCAGTTTTTCTCCATTTATCTCCACACATTACATCTGTCGTATTTTCGCTTCGAAAGAACAACCGCTGTCCCATTCTGCCCAGTCTTACCTGAGTAAAATACAGGTTAATAAGGCTGAGAGTGAAGAACTGCAGACAGACAGGGAAGCAGTAGAGCAGCCAGTAGACTGCAACAGGTAGATGGTTGGCCTCCAGAGCGTTATGGAAGTAAAAGGAGAACAGGGTGGTGCGGAGGGCGGCCCAGAGCAGGCAGAGGAACAGAAAGACGCTCTGGTAGCTCCATCTTTTGTGTCTGTACAGGTAGAGGAGCCACAGCTGGACGTACACCACCAAGAACAGTCCGGCGTACAGAGTCGTATAGAGAACAGTGAAGCCGAGCTGGACCGAGGGGGCGACGGCTGGGCGCAGAGGGAATGGGGGAGGCAGGGCGGAGGAGTTGGGAGGAGGTGCAGGCGTGACTGGAGCTTCCATTGGAGTACCGAGAGGAGTTACTAAGTGTCCATCATCACAGAGAAAGTGACGAACCTAGAAGGGTTTACATGAGACACCTGAAAGCAGAAACAAAATCAAAAGAAGTCAGAAAGGTCATGAACAGAACCCTGAGCAACAGATTGGCAATATGGAGGAAAATCCTGATAAAACTAATAAGGTTGGACAATATATATGAGGAAAACCATACATGTGTGGGCAAAGATTTCTTTTTAATTCAGCTTTTGTATCAACATTATAATGAAGAGTCGGCTCTCTGAGTCAGCTCCTTGTATTGACTGACAGGAACCGAATGATTGATGATGAAAACTGCCATAATAAATGTCAGTATTGCTTTGTTGTTTTTTTTATTAGAGTTGTTCCAATACCGATACCACTATTGGAAAATGCCACCGATACCACCAAAAATAATGGTATCAATACACCAGTACACCAGTCTGTGCACCAATCAGATACCATACCATGTTATTTATTAACAGTAAGAAAAGGTACCCCAACTACTTCCAAATTAGCTCAGTTAGCTCTGACTGACATTACATACCTGAAATCCATTTTTCTCTGCCGCTCTAAATCAGTACTCAGGATGTTGGGCTGTCCCGCCTCTGGCAACGACTGTTTTTAAGAGTGACAAAGAAGAACGGAGAGAGCTGACAGAGCTGGCAAAATGGCTGCATTCAGCAGTATTTCACACTGGAAAGTCAAATGAGTTGTGTAAGGAACTGTTTCTTATGAGCTGGTATCAGATTGGTGCTCAGTACCACAGCTGATCCACAATATTGTGTATTGGA
Source organism: Naso brachycentron (assembly GCA_029874485.1). NCBI lineage: Eukaryota > Metazoa > Chordata > Actinopteri > Acanthuriformes > Acanthuridae > Naso > Naso brachycentron. Next base: position 4,392,543 of record JAQFJA010000026.1, on the reverse strand, counting down.
ATCAGTATCAGGAAGGAAAAAACGGTATCAGAGCATCTCTATTTATTATAAACCGTAGTATATAGTAGAATTATGCATCAATATCACCTATTTTGTGTTTTGTCTTGAAATTTCCTAAAATCAAATAATTAAGAAAATAAATAAATAAAATAAAAATAGTTGTCCGCATGCTATTGTTTACATTAAACTGAATGGTGAGGTCAAGCAGTGCATTTCACTTTCAGGTACATTTGACCATGACAGAAAAAAAGTCAAGTTGACATCTGATGTTAAAACTTGTTCATCATCAATGACCACATAACAATAAACCCATCACACGGTATCATACAAGAACGTGACCTTAACTCTTGTTTCACAGCATACAGGTACAGTAATACAAGAACAACACATTATGGCGGCTGTCTGTTC
>JAQFJA010000026.1:4339394-4352113 GCA_029874485.1 Naso brachycentron | reverse complement strand
TGCCTGAGTTTTTTCTCATCTGACATTTCTCACCACTTTTAAAAAAAAAATAATGTTGCTTTTAAAACAGGCAGAACTTTGATTCCATTTTTATTCAATGGGCAGATAGCAGTTGTGCTATCTTGGGATATTTTAGGTGGTAAGGGGTGAAGATCTTTTCAAGATCAAGAGGAATCTAGATAATACAACCTTCCAGAAAATTCTTTTTTTCAGAAATATCTACATCTTAGATCTGCCCTGCTGGCTTATGGAGTCCCATGAAATAGTCAGCATTGAAATCATCCACCATCGATGACGTTTGTCAGAAAATTACTTTTAATTCCAAAAGGAAACGATTCTGTCATTAATAGGTGATTATTAGAAGAAAAGAATTTTTACCTCAGGAGTGATACAGTTTTGGAATTCAGATCTCTGGAGTGTATAGTGGAAAAAAATCATTTATAGATTCCTGCAATCTAAATTATCAATAATTCACTACAAATTTACACATAAATCCCAAAAAAGCATAAGCTATGAGGACGACATCTCTAAATTTCACGCTCTGCTCATGAAAACACCTGGGGACACAATCTTTATATGATCTGGGATCGCCCTCCTGTCAAGAAATTCTAGGAGGATGTAACAAGTTTTCTGTCCAAAGAGCCTCAAATTAAAATTGAGAAGTTTGCTGCATAAATAAAGCTCTTTTTTCATGTGCAAAATGTTTATACAGATAGAAATTATGTTAAAAACTCAGTAAAGTAATAAATGTGAAGTAACTTGCAAAAAAAAAGTGCGGAGTGCAACTTTACAGAGCTGCTGGCAGACTCCGAGACTTTGTCTGAAATCTAATCCTGTTTATCAAATTGCATGTTCTGGATTTATGGCTTGCTGGAGGAAGTGAGCCATAAAGAAGAAATAAATGAGCCGGGGATTTTGGACACAGCCTTAATGTTGTTATGATGTTCACAGTGTTGCCTCAAACGGACGGTACTGATAAAACCGCAGTTTTCTGCTTAATGGGACCACACCCCGAGAGTCAGTTGAGCCCTACAGTCTGTGTTTCACAGCAAGCTTTAGGTTAAATGGTTCAAGCTACCAACTGTACCAGAGTTTTTAAATACTTACAGTGAGCAACTCAGGGAGTATCTAAAACTAAGTTTAGCATCATGTAAATTAACCATGTAACTATCATTTTTGGGGGATGAATAAAAAATTAAGTAAGGATAAAAATCAACATTTTGAATCTGTAAATAACGGGATTGGCTCCAGCCCTCACCCCGCGACCCTGCAAAGGGTTAGAAGTTCTGGATAATGAATGAAAGTAAATGATTTGGTTAAAAGGTTGAAAAGGAAAAAGTCTCTTGTCTTTGTATAGAATTGTGGTGTGAAAGCTACAAACACTTGGATCTTTAATGTAATAACACTCACTGCTGAACTTCATCTCTCAATATTTACCACCTAATGTCACTCCAGTATAAACAAAAGTGCAAACCATTTTTTCTGTATTTCAATGACTAACAGGCCTTTTCTTGCCTAACTAAAAAGAAACCAACATAAATATGATTTAGACAACTGCACAAACAAAGCTTAACTGTTCCATGAGGTTGTTGAAATGTAGTTTTCATTTCAGACAAGCCGGAGGCGCACACAGTAGATTTAACTCAAACCTTTAAATGTTCATTTATGATATAAGGCCTTGGTCACAAGGACCCTTGATTCTCTCATGCCCTTCATTCTTGTTTGTTTATGCATTTTTCCCTAAAGGGATGCCCTGAAATATGAGGTTTTCACTGTGAAATTAGATAACTCTGGTGTTTTAAACAAGCACAAGAGCCGGCTTGTTATCCAGTACATGAATATCCATCTTTCATTCCAGCCAAATAAGACCTTGTATAAGAGTTTGTCAGGTGACTTAGAGGATAATTGCCATTCCCCACCCAGTAAACAATGTCCAGACAGTCTGTGCTAGAAGATCTGGCTAGACTGCACTGGTGGCCTATTTAGAGACACACATACCAAAATTTTAGGTGAGAAGGGACGCACGGATCTCCTACTATGTGTGTGTTGATGTCTGCCTGGGCTTGCGTGTGGTCAGTGCATGTTTTTATGCTTGCATAATACTCTGCGTGTGTCCTCATTTGCATATATGTCAGTGTGTCTGTTTTAACATGTGTGCCTGTCTGTCTGCTGCAGTGTATATGTCACCCCGAGTCGGTGTCTGTGTGTGGGATTGAGTTCACGAGCTAGACTGGCCGACCTATATTACCAACAGGACTACTGCTGACATGGACACTCATCCACTGACTAGCTTATAATCCCCTCTCTCACACACTTGCACAGTAAACCCCATTAGCAAACAGGTTATATTTTGATACTACAGGATATACTACTTCAGGTGATGCTAAAAATACCAGGGAGTCTAGTATCAGAACTTGTTTATCCAATCCCTTAACCACCGTCATTAAACTCTGACCTTAACCTACTTCCTGTTTTGTAGCGAGTCTATATAACTTTTCAAGAACACGAGCCACTGAGTCCGAAACCCATTACTACAGGAAAATGGCTGATGATAACACGCTGAAATGCAGCATAACATTATTACAATTAAATAAAATATTTTTTAAAAAGGAAGAGATAGAAAAGCTGACTCAGTAATGACGAACTGAGACGAACTGTCTCAGGTATGCTAACTTAAACTAACATTAGCCACCGTAAGCTGACAGTCATACCAGACCAAATAAGACTGCAGAGGCTAACCATTTGATTATATTGCATTGAGAAAGAGTTTTTTTATTGCACATTAACTTAACTTTTCATTTGTAAGACAAAGAATGTGTTAATAAGCCATCAATAGTTACTTACTCTTGTTTTAGAGGTGCATTGTGTAGGATTTAAGGGGATCTATTTGTTAAAATACGGCCGAAATACATTTTTTTTTACCTTTATTTTTCCAGAGATGTTCTACTGAGAGTGAGCTCTCTTTTTCAGGGACGGTCTGTGTAGGTTTTCCACAGACTTAAACCTTAGCCTGACAGTCTAATGACTCCCTTTGTCCTCAAACACATCAAAAAATCCACAGGACCGCTTGATAAAATTGCAAAGTCTACTTCAACAAAAACAGGGTGATACAAATACTTTACATTCCAAAGTTCTCAAATTACTAAAGTAAGAATCACTCCGCAAGTAGAGGTAAAAAAAAACTGTGTGGCTCTGCTGTTAAAATAAAATAGTGCAGGTACTAGGCGATAAAAATTTTAACTACTTGCTTGGAAATATTACAAATGCACTGTAAATTATGTTTTTAAACATTTTACATTGACTTAAGTTATCCACACATTATAAGACATTTTTACCAATGATTTATCTCACCGAGACCATGAATTCTGTATTTATCAACCTATAAAGGAAATAAATATTCTTTTCTCTTCCTATTTTCTGTAACATATTGTTGTAAGTTGTTGAATGTCAATCACACAGACATCAAATAAATTGCGTTTAGGCTCCTACATCCTGATCACATTCACACCTGGAAGCTGCCCAGTGCAACAACAGTCTTGTGTGGAGCCACTGAGCAGCTCCACTGGAGCAGGTCAATCAATTAATCAATCAATCTTTATTTGTAAAGCGCTTAATCACATCTACAGACATTTCAAAGCGCTTTCACAGAAAGACAGGTGGGGTCAGGGGCCTTGCTCAAGGGCCATCAGTGGCAGAATGCAGGTGGGACAAGCAGTTTTCTCCACTTCACCCACATTAATCCTGCTGGTCAGAGGTTTGAACCAGCAACCTTCTGGTCATAGGCCTGATCTTCTAACCATCGTACCACCTCTGCCCAATATTTGCAAGTACGTTTTAATTAGTGTATACCAGCTGCGACCCTAAGCATAGTTCTGTTTTCATAAACTTCAAATGAGCCTCTTATATCTGCACAGGGAGCAGGTCCTCCTCCTCAGAGCTGCCCGCATCTCACCACCATGTTCTCCACAGAAGCCCGGGACGGAGAAACCACACTCTGACTCTTGAGAGGGCCTCTCGTGTCCCTCATGAGTTTCGCAGCCACCGTGGGCTCTCCTACATGTCTGGAGAGGCAGAGTGAGCGACGGGATATTCAGACTTTTTGGCTTCATCTATGGCCACTAGAACCTACACACCGGCTCTTTAAGTGTGAATTTAAACAACACTGCAAGCACCATCAACATGACTTTGCAGTCACCAAGAACGCCTCATGAGCATACTCTAAGCTACATTCACTATAATAGGCCTGTGCTATTACAAAACTAGTTTTTAAAAATAGTCATGACGGGGAATATGTATATTCTTTATTAGTACTAACATAGCGTTTGACATTTACGTGCTTATTTCTTTGACACAATCTCACTTTAACATAGTTTTTGACACTTTTATTGAGACATAGATGTCACCCAGCATGACTCAAACTTCTGTTGAGTGACTTTTGTCACATAACAGTAAACCCTGAGCTCTGTGTCGGTGCCACAGTTTTATAAGTCCTCTGTCTGCATATTACATGATCCCTCTTCAGACATTACATGACAGACTGTGTAAGAGCTGATGCAGCCTCTGGTAGTCAAGTAAGTGTTTGGTAAGATGTTGCAGTAATTATCAGTACAGGAAGGTATATTCTAACTCTTGTGTCAGCGGTCTGTTCAAACAGTGCCCATGAGCAAGGCATTCACATTCCTACATTTCTTTGAGAGTTTTGCAGTGGGGTGACACATAAGCTGTCCTTAAAGCTGACATTTCTCAAACTGCTGCCTGCTGCAGCCTTTCCAAAGTGCATCAAAATTCTCCTTTAACTTGGGAACAATTACCAAATGGTTTAACCTCATTGCTGAATACATTTTATATCACCTTTACTTTGAAATTAGTGTGAGATTTTAGCGCAACTTTTTGGCATTTTAAGGAGCTGCTGGAACAACAGACGCCATTTGTCCCAGTTTAAGAATATCAGGTCATAGCAGTTGATCCATGAATGTGGGTTTTACAGGTCTTCCATTTCTATTTCTGTTCATATAATTATACAAAGACAATAGCAAACATGTCACCTGCTAGAGTTGCCTGTTGTTACAAGTGAAGGAACAACGTGTCACATCACTAAACCAGAAAACATTTAAATTTTTACTGTCTTGAAAGGTTAAAGAGACTGTTAAATCATTTATCTACTCTAAACTGGTCAAATTGTTCGCAGAAATGCAGATTTCAGGGTGTGGAAAGACTCTCCTTTCCTTTACAGCTTGGATATGCGTACTATTCACCTTCTCAACTGCTTATAATAAACTTTAAACATTCTCAGCTATGCCTGTCTGATGTATCGTCTGATATTAGTGATGCTGATGGTTTCATAAATGTGTCCAAAGTATTTTTAAAAATCAGAATCTTAAAACAGATTACTGAGAGGATTGCAAAGTTTTTTAAAGACACACTCATTATATAAATTCAACCATACTGTAAATGCGGGGTATTCATGTGTTGTTAATGCAGCAAAACTCGCAAAAAAAAAAAAAAAAAAAATATGAATAAACAAAAATTATTTGAAAGAAATTCTGGAAATGTGACACCAGTAATACGCATCATTTTGTCAGTGACCCCAGCTCAGGCGCCCTGGGTCAGACAGGCTCCTGCCCCCTGCCCCGACCCCGAAATCGTTACATGACAGAATGTTTTGTAACAGTTTTTCTAAACTCCTCCAATGAGAACAACTGGTCGGAATCACGTGACACATTTTTTTACATAACAGTTTTTTTCCCCCCCTCAGCCACTCCATTGAGAATAACATCGGCACTCCCTGGACTGGAGCATGACCGTGCAGTGCAGTCAGAGCTTCCCAGCAGCAGACGCAGGCATGAGAGGCAGCAGCAGCGCTGACCGCGTATGCAGCACACAGGTCCGCGGATAGACTGCAGACAGCCTGTGAGCGATGGGGGCAGAGAGTGAGAGCATGCTGCAGCTTGCAGCGGAGGCTTTCCTGTCTAAAAACTTCGACCTGGCGGCGGACATCTACGAATGCCAACTGGCGGGTCTCGGGGATGAAGGCAGCCGGCAGGAGCTGATAGTCAAGCTGGCTGACGCGCTCGCCTTTGGGGGCAAATTCACCAAAGCGTTTGACATGTACCGACGAGCCTCGGAGATAGAGAGGCTGAGACCTGCTCACCTGGCCAACCTCGTAGAGTACCTGTCGGACAGCATCAGGAGGCAGGACGCGGGTGACGCTCAACACGGGAGAGGAGAGGAGGCAGGGGCGGCGGTGGTCGCTGGGTGCCCGGGAGCTGGTGCTACAGGTTGCGGCTACAATGACCTCCTCTGCCGGATATGTCTGAGCTTTCTGTTCGAGCCCGTGACTCTGCCGTGCGGACACTGTTTCTGTAAAAAGTGTCTGGAGAGGGAGAGGAAGGAGAAGGAGAGAGTGGTGATGTGCAAGGAGTGCCGGGACAGCTTCAAGGCAGCCGACCTGCAGAGCTACAGGGTCAACGTGGTCCTCAACAACCTGCTGGCCAAGTGGTTCCCGAGCCCGCACCATGCCGGCCGGCTGAGGCGGGAGGGCAACGGACTGTACGCCGAGAAGAAGACGGAGGCAGCGCTGGAGAAATATAACCAAGCCATATTGATAGGTAGGACACTGAATGAGAAATTAACATTTTTTTGTTAAACTTTTTCACTTGTATAGTGCTTGTACATCTCACTGCAGTTCATATTTCTCCGGCCTTTTGCTGCTGTTAATATTTAGGTTTGTGTCTCAGTTACATGTTGCTGCTTTAATTTCATGTTTTCTGCCACCTCTGTCAGTAAAACAAGGTTTTTTGCTGCGTAACAGCTGATCTGGAGACTTGTCACGAGGCCGCGACTAAATAATAAAACGGTTATAATTTTGAAACTTTGTTTCATAAGTGTGCTAAATACTTGGACAGTGGCACACTTCGCGGCCGCTCGCTGCCTCTGCTGGCATCCCGGACTCGCACCGCCATGTGTTGGATAACAGCGTTATGTAGGCTGGGCTAGTGGACCAAACATTGCGTAAGCACGTAACCTGCCTCCCTCCGCTCCATCATTGTGTAACGTCAGCCAACGAATCGAGCAAATGTGGGTCAAGGGTATTATTACAGGTCACCACTAGGGTACCAGAGGGTTTTTGTGCAGGCAGAGGTGTTGTGCTGAAGAAAATAGGTTAACTGTGCCAGCAGATAAGGATTATCAGTGAAATAGTATATTGTTCAGGGAGTTATTAATAAGGAGCTGTTTGGAAGTTTGCCTATAGAGCTCTGTGTAATGTATACACAGTCATTGCACTGTTTCTGTCATTGGTGTAGCAAGTAAAATACAAAGCAACTTAATACAGAGGACTGCTGAAAGTGTAGAGATCTCCTCTTGCACAGTGAGAACTCTTTCTAGCTGAAATGTGAAATATCAGTTCAGTTAGTTTGCAGGCTGCTTGTTTCACTGACAGCTGAATCCTGTGAGACGTGTGCCACAGTTTCCCTGGTTAATCAGCAGACTGTTCGAACCACCGGTCTGAGTTGTGTAAGGGTTTTTTCAGGTACACCGACTTCTCTGTACATCGGGTTCCCACCAGTTGAATATTTATCTGCCGGCTGCCACCATTTAAGATGCTCAGACACCAGAAACTGACTATCGAGCCGGACGTCTCCGCTGTGATAGAGTGGAATTGTCCTGAGCTATTTGCAGCTCGTAGTCGTTGCGTCAGGATGTTATTCAAATCGATTCTGCATGGTTAGTCTTGATAAATGATGATTAACAAAGAATGATATAACTGTCTTATTTTTGATGGACCAGCCTCAAACTGCAGGGACTCGCATGACTGGCCCGGAGCGGATGTTGGTCTTTGACCCCGGTGGAGGAGTTTCAGGCTGCGTCACTAACTGTTTCGTTCTGACTCATTCTGGTCATCAAATAAAGACCAGAGAATTCATACTAGAAAAACGGACCTAAGGAATTCATACAAGCTAGTTTGTGAGCTGAATCCCAACAAAGTAAAAGAAAGGGGAAGTCGTACTTAATTACTGGTAGAATCTGTTGTGTAAAATCTGTGTTCATCACTGTTATGTAAATCTGTTTTATACAGGGCCCCGGTGGCTCAGCCGGTAGATCAGGCGCTCCATATACAGAGGCTTTGTCCTCGTGCAGCAGACCCGGGTTCGATTCCACCTGTGGCCCTTTGCTGCATGTCATTCCCCCTCTCTGTCCTCTGTTTCCTGTCCACTCTTCAGCTGTCCTGTATATAAAGGCACAAAAGCCCAAAAATATCTTTTCAAAAAATCTGTTGTATACATTTCCACTAGATCGTTTTTTGCTGGGCTGCTTGCTCCTTGTCTTTCTGTGTTTGTGGGGTCCTGAAACCAGGAGCCCAATGTAAGTGTGGGGTCCGACGACTTTGTGGGGGCCAAAATGATGGACCCAACAATATGAATCCTTACGTTTTAGGGTAAAGACCGAGGTTAAGACGAGGGTAAGATAAGGGATAGACAGGTAGTGGTCAGGGTAATGGTTCGGGTAGGTCTATAGAAAATTAATATAAATCAATGTAATGCTCTTACAAGGGATGGAAACGTGTGTGTGTGTGTGTGTGTGTGTTTGTGTGTGTGCGTGTTGAGAATTCAACCTCCAACTGGTGACAAAAATCTGGTCCCTACAAGTTTACCATCTTATTTAGAGCATGACCGATGTGGGATTTTTTGGGCCGATGCCGATACCGATATGAGGGCGTAAGAAAATTCCATTATACGATATATCGGCCGATATTATAAACATATAATATGTCTAATGTGGTTATCAAATATGTGTGACAAAGATATGTAATGAAGGCAGGATATCTATGAAACTTTATTCCACACGTCAGTGCACTAAACAGTAAACATTTTGCTTGTCATCAATTAAATAATTTACGAAATATGTGATTACGGCATTTTAAATTACTGTTGTAATATCAGCACTTATGGGAGAACATAGACGCCGATACTGATATATCTGCAGTAGGCCAATATCGGTCAGTGATATCGGCGAACCAATATATCGGTCTTATTATTGGGATTTAGACGGTTTTAGGGGTAAAACCAGAGTTGGATCTAGGTTAAGATTAGGCAAAGGGTTGTGTTTAGGCATGCAGCAGTTATAAGTAAGATCAGGGGAAGCATCCAGAGAATTAATGCAAGTCCATACGATGTCCTCATAGTTATAATTAGCCCAAGTGTGTGTGTGTGTTTATATGTGTCACAAAAGCAGCTTTGAAAATAAGGACTGTGCAGTAGCTCCTGTGCTAAACAATATATAATGATATCTTTGGCTCAGGGCGTCTCCTGTGCCTCCTTAGTTGTTTTATTGATTTGTTGACCTACTGCCGTACAGCAGCCAATCACATACTCCCTTCTGATTCCCACAGGACTAACTGCGGCATTTGCATAAGTTTTGTAGTTATGAAAACTGGAATGTGGGTGACCTTGATAGTGCTGCATGGTTTTGTAAGGCAGCCCTATTTTTCATAACGTGTTTTGTAATATTCCTTCTTTCAAATGTTTGAAACACTGCATCACCCGTGAATACATCTTTGAAGACTTAAGAAAATAAACAAGTGGTGGTTTTGCATTTTTTGAATACTGCAGTTTGTTGGGGAGCAGCTGTCTCAGTTGAGGAGTCTTACAGACTGTGTGAAGCAAAGAGGGCCAATCTCCCTAATTTACTGGGTGACTGACAGAGTTCTAATTCACATCTACAGTATTTGGGTGAAAGACTGTTTGCTGAAATCGTTGATTAAACAACAATTAGTTGGTTCCAGCTGCTTATATTTGAGCATCTGCTGCTTTTCTCTGTTTTGTATTTTTGTAACTTTTAACGTTTTTGTTTTAGACCTTTAGCCGAAACAAACAATTTGAAGATGTCTCCTCTGTTTTTTGGGAAATTCTGATATATTAATATTCTAATATTAATAATTAATTAATATATATATCTAATATTTTAAAGTCTAAGATTTTAATAAATTGACAAGCAATGAAAGTAATAATTAGTTGCAGCCTTTCCTTTCCTGTTTCATTCAAGATGCTTGTTATTGTTGGTGCAATACTATTTTTCCTATTGATTAATTTACAGGTTATTCTCTTGATTTATTGTTTAGGTTAGATTTTAAATCGAAAACAGAAATTTAAAAAAAAAAAATTGCCTGTCACCAGTTGCTAGAGTCAAAAGTCCAAATCCCAAATCTAAAGACATTCAGTTTACTAAGACTGGAAACTAAGAAAAGCACAAAGTCTAAACATTTGAGAAGTGAATTTATCACATGTTTGGCAGTAGGCTACTGCTGAGAAATCATTGAAAGGATTGGTAGATCATCAAAAATAGTTGCTCATTAATTTTACATTAAATAACTGTTCGGTTGATCATTAAATCATCTTTGCTGCATCCTGTTTTTGGATAATTTTTAATTGAATACCTTTGGGTTAAAGACTGTTAATCAGACAAAACCAAATAAATTTATTAAATAAATAAATAAATAATAAATAAATCAATTTTAAGACATCTAACTACGCCTCATCCTGACCTTTCAACTAACTCAACTAACTGCCTTGTCTTTCCTCCTCAGCACCCATGGACCACATACTGTTCAGCAATCGCTCCCAGATCCACTCCAGTCTCAAAAACTACGACAAGGCTCTGAGAGACGCTGAGGTGGCCTGCAGACTCATGCCTCACTGGTCCAAGGTATGGCAGACAAGTGTGACTTTGTTCAGCACCGTAAAAATAGATGTTTTGTTTGTAAAAATGCAAAAAGCCTCCATGTGGATGTTGGATAAATGATATATTTTCTGCTGCATGCAGGGTCATGTTCGTAAAGCCCAGGCTCTGGTGTCGCTGGGCAGGATGGAGGAAGCTCTGAGAGAGTACCTGGTCTGTCTGTCGTTGGAGCCCGACTGTAGACTGGCCAAGACTGAAGCCTACAAGGTAAATCCAACATTAGCACTTGTACTGTAGAGGACACCCACAGATTAGTACAATTTTAAAATATGTGTGTCATGGTGTCAAGTAGGGGTGTTAATCTTTCAGTATCTCATGATTTGATTTGATTTGATTTTGATTCTTGGGGTCACGGTCCAATTCCAAATCGATTCTCGATTCAAAACAATTCCTGAGTCAGTATACAGGGGGTTTTAATTTCAGAATCTGCTTCAGCTTGTTTTGCAAGACAGAGTGGCAGTTTATGGCGTGAAAGCAGAGCAGAGTTTTTATGTTAACGTATTGAACAGTAAACTGCTAAATTGTTAACACGCAAAGACAAACAGACAAAATGGAAGGAAAAGTTTATTTATGCTAAACTTGCGCAAACGAAAACTTTTTGACAAGAAAGTTTTAACAGTTTTTAAATTCTCAGTAAATTCAATAAGTCTGAGATATTCAGCATTTATATCATATATTTATGGGTTGGCCGATTTAAAAGTAACTATTAAAAATCGATTTTTAGAATGTGTGGATTGATTTTAAATCTTAGAAAATGAGAATGTGAATCGATTTTTTTAGTCACCCCCTAGTTTATTTGTCAGGGACAATACATGTAAGCGTTGTTACATCTAATTAAAGTGCAAGCGATGCAGTGTGTAAAGGATTCTAGCCATGGCTAATTGGCGGTCCGTGTTAGGCTGGTTAGGCTTTTAGGCAATGACGCACACGGTACAGAAATACATCCATAATTGTCAAAGTACAGAAAAATCACATATGATTATTTTTTGTTTCCTTTCAGCTCCTCAGTGACCTTCTGGCTCCAGTTACAGATCAGGTCCCTGAACACATCTCAGACTACTCCAACATACTGTCCTCCAGAGCACACATCAAAAACAGCATGAACACTCCCTCCGAGGTGCGACCCGCTCCGCCCCCGAATGTCAGCAGTTCAAATAGAGAAGTGTTATATCGAGGGGACATGAGGTTTCATTATCTCTCCTTCTATCTCTTTCTCTCTTAGACCTTTAGTCCCAGCGGCTCGTTGGAGTTCAGCCTCCCCCTCCAGCTCCCTGCACCCGAGAGGCTGGAGGGATGTGAGGTCAAAGGTCAGGGAGAGCCTGAAGTCACGAAGCTGGACCACTGTTTGATCCTCAAACGCAAGCGGAGGAGTTCAGAGGAGGAGGCGGAGAGGGGAAAGCAGGAGAGGAGCGACGATCACAAGAGATCCAAGTCCGGTGAGCTTTAGGATTAATGTGCACAAGCATGGAAGTAGCCTTAGGTAGCAGCCTTTGTGTCTTATTTTGTGTTTGATAAACTCTCCATTCAGAGCCAGCAGAGGTGACTGATACATTGAGCTCTGCGGCCGGTGACGTCTTCGACCCGACAGATCTGGAGTGTTCACTTTGTATGAGGTAAGATCAGTTTTACAACCTAAGCTTTTCAGACCTAAAGCTTTCTAGCAATCATAAACCGCACAATAAATCAATTAGCAGTTGTGTAATATATGCTAAACTGCTGCTGACGGTTATAAAGCCTGTAATAAAGTGATACAACGTCTAGTAGCAGCTTAGAACACTGACATACAGAAATACAGCCGGAAAGAGGATTTTCATAATCAAATTTAAAAATCTGTGAATCTTTTATCATTTCAGTCATTTATCTGCTGTGTTTGGGAGTAACTAGTTACATCCAATGGAGTTTACATAATTTAATGACAAAATAAATGTAACTGTGATTAATACATTATATATACATACATATATATTGATAGAGGTAACAAA
>JAQFJA010000026.1:4192297-4204191 GCA_029874485.1 Naso brachycentron | reverse complement strand
ATAGTTAATGCACTTTAAAGAAATACTATGATTTTTCCATTGAGAAATGTGTCATGTGGTCCTTTAAGCCCCTCCCATTCACTGTGTTTGTGTTGCACAGCACAAAAGCGGGCCTGAGCAGCGCAGAGATGGGCACAGCGCGAGGGTCGCCGTGCCCTCCTTGTGTGCTGTGTGGAAGTTCAACCAGATTCAACGTGGGTGCAGCGCTTGCACTGTACCCAGCCACGAGCATGGAAAACACCACGTCCTATCTGAAAAGAGGTTAAGTTCCAATAAGCCAAACGGCTTAATGCTCAGACATTTTCTAACAAATGATGGCAAACAATCATAATAATAGGAGAAAATAATCTTGCCCACAAATAATAGGCCTAATTGACAAAACACTGAATGGACCACAAAATCTCCACTTATGCCAAACCCTCTGTAATCTCAACATATTATTACTTATTGAAGACAAAAAAAGCACCATAAAAACATAAATATAAAAATCTCCACATCATTATGTTTGTTGTAACTCTTGGACTCTTGGTGCTACCCAAACCTCTCAGCAAATAGAAATAAATATCTTCAGGGATTCTCTTGCAATCAAATTGCTATCAGTGCTGGAAAATTAATGCACTTAACACCTTAATGGATTTTAAAATTCATCAACTTTTCTTTCATAGTCTGCTGCGATTTGCTTTCCACAAGATCACTCTTGTAATGTATGGTAGCCTTGACACTATTGAGAACTTGTTAAAAAATGGGCACTCTTAAGCCATATTTACACTACATGGCTCAAGCAGCCCAATTCCAAATTTTTTCCTCTCATGTAGCACAGATCAGATATGTATTATGAACATGTAAGCACGAAAAAAGCATGTGGAATTGGATATTCTCAAATCAATTTCAGGCCTCGTCCATGTGTGGAAATAAATCCAAATTGAATAGGATATCTGCCAATGTGTCTGTGATCTAAGTGGACAGATCAGATGTTCCCTGTCAATGTGAGTCGCATGTCACTGAAAATGTGACAGTTTTGCATTTTAATGAGGAGAACACACATGCAAAGGACTCTCTGTGCTCCCTCTGTTGAAAGTGACACCACTGGCAATCCAGTGGCTTTCTGTTTTTTTCTAAAGACATTTGGTTTTATTGAAAGGACAGTTGAAGAACTGGCTGGGCCCCATTCAGTGGTTTTCTAGATAAAAAAATATATCCACAGAGCGCAGTCTTAGGTTATTGCTAATGCAAACTGACAAAGCATTTAACTGGTGAAACTTTTATTTTGAAGTAGACTAGCCACCGGAAATGAAGGCCCTGTCCCAATATCCGTACTTGCACCCTTGTGTCCTTGATCTCCTAGGTGATCCCAACAGAAGTGACGTAGGTAAGTGATGTGTACAGACTCGTCCCAATTATGCTCTGAAAAAACTTTGGAGCCTCGTGCACTTACACCCTTAAGTGCACATTTCCTCAACATCATCCAAGTGTGCACCTCAAGGAAGACCTTAGGGCGCAGTGCGCATATTGGGACAACAAAACAATGGTCATTTTCAGCATTTGTTGACAGTGGATCAATTTAAAGTATGTGTGGAATAGTTTTATACTGAAAATAATGGAACAAGAAGGAGCTGTTGAATGAATCGATGCCTCACCAAACGTAAATGCAGATATCAGATTTGAGTCACTTTTGAAAGTAGGTGCAAGCAGGCGGTCAAAAAAAATATCAGATGTAGGTAATTGAGCATCAAGATCTACAGTGTTAATCAAACCTAAGTTGAGTATTCAGTACCAAAGTCAACACATATGTATCGGTGGCTAAACAGATTCTTTATGGACATTCTCAGACTGTGTTGAACTGAAATCTTTCAACTTACTAAGATCCTCACATTAAACCATTTACAACTATTATTTATCTGTGTGACTTTCTATAAATTTTTCAAATACAGGCTCCCTTTGCACCTTCAAACATCAGAGGAGGGTGTGTTTTGAAAACATTCCGTAGATTTAATGGCACAAACATCCAGAATGTCAATCCTGCCTCTGTAAGTTAACAATGTCCACCATTCTTCTTGTGATTTCTTCTGCAATTGCTAAATAATATTTTCTTTCTAAAATGGTCGTAAGTCTGCCTTCCCTGCTACAGCATCAATGATTATTCCCACAGCTGCCTTATTGTAGCTCTTGTGACTCATATTGTTTGCAACACAACAGATAATATTTTTATGTTTTTCCTCTGCCTGGACACTCTAGGGGTTTGATGCAGCGAGAAAAGTTGCTGAGCTTGCAGAACATCGCCTCGAGCCCCAACATTAGTGATAATACACAAAACCGGGGAGACAAAGACTAATTAGTTGCTCTAGTATGTGTGTGAATGTGAGTGTGTGTGTGTGCTTTTGTGTCTGTGTACAGCATAACTGATGTGTGTATGACTATGCTAATTTATGTGCATTAATGTGTGTCTGTCCTTAAGTGGATGCCGGTGTGTGTGCAGGGAAGCATATGAGAGCTCTCACAGTTCTTTTTAAGGGACAATAAATTAAGAAATTTACAGCCCTATAGTTCTAAATGACCACAGTATTTCTGCCAAATACTCATCTGCAGTTTGCTATGACTTCACAGTTTCTTGGCCAGATGGGATTTCTTCAGTCCAACTGAAAGTAAGTTGCATTTTTTTTGCTTGCTGCAGCATAATGATACATATCTGCTCTGCAAATCACAGGTCCTGTGTTATCCTTAGAGAAAAACAAGAAAGAGAACTTTAGATTTTATCTATTTTTTTAGAGGTAACGATGTAGACCTTTTGCTGTTTTGTAGCAATTTGTCTTAATATTGAAGGGTTTGTGGTTTTTAAAATGTTCTGTGCCAAAGCCCAGAAAAACATTGCTTATAGGCGCGTCACTTTTGCATTTTAGATGTATTTTAAAAACCCACTGATTATACAACAGCAAAAGTTAAAAAAAACACACACAAAAATTAGAATTGCTGCTTTACAGTTGTTTGCCTATCCCTATAATTCAAACTTCAACTAACATACATTGTGAAACTTTCGGATATAAAATGCTGTTAGGCAGTGAGTAAACGTTGCTGCGACTTCTTAAGTTTTGGCCAAAACATGTTTTGTGAGGTAACAGTGACCTTGCCCTTCAACCTTTGGTTACAAAAAACTCATCAGTCAATTCTGAGTACAAGAGGATGTTGGTTCATAAACCTTGGGTAGACAACATCTGGATGTTAAGCTAGCTGTAGCATGAGACTCCTAAGTAAGCAACTCCACTGCACCTTCCAGTCCGTGTTTTTGCTCTGGCTCACATTTGATTTCTTCTGTTGTTGCTCTCACTGTTCAGGCCAGTTCACGTCAAAGAATCATGTCAAGACGAAACAATAACAGGGAAAGTTTCTCATTTTGCTTGATTTTATTTATTTTTTCCGCTCATCGTATTGCATCTCTTGACTCTGAGGTGCATATTGATTCTCACAGTTCTTGACCAGAAAGGGCAGGAAGAAAGAAAGAGAAGTTGCAGAAGAGTAAACTGGTCTGTCACAGCTTGACTCAAGCCGGCTAATGGTGTCGCCTGCAACTCAACTTCTCAAGTCACAAGGAGCCAGTTTTGGAACATAAGGCATGTCACTTAAGTTTCGACAGCCATTCAGCTCATAGCGATGTCACCTGTCCCTAAGAGGCTCAGCATAGAGCAGCCACTAGGAACACGTCAGTGACTGGCCAAAGAGTGTCTATTACGATTTTTATGTCCCTAAAACCTGAATATAGGGCCAAAGGTCTAGAGTTCTTTCAGACAGCCTGAATTACAACATGCTGAAAGATTATTATGGATTTTTGCGTGATGACGCAAAAACTAAACTGCCTACAGCAGCTTTAATTTGAAGAAATTCCCTTAAGGTGTCCTTGGGATAGTATGTTCACACAAACAGAACAAACATGAGGTGACAACAGTGACAGTGACCTTGCCCAACGATTGGCCTTTGGCTTGATTTCGCCACATAGACCTGGCAACCCTGAGCGGACCAGACAGTAACGCTGCTACCCAAAACAAGACCTGCAGATCCGTACAAGAGCCATATTAGTCCTTCTGCTAATGTCTCCTCCTTATTTAACTTACAAATGTGAACACACATCTTGAGCTGCACCTGAGTGTTAAAAGAGCAAGCAAACAAAAATATCAGAAAAGTGCACCACTAATGTCAGTTTGTCAGACTAATGCTACATAGCTAATCATCAAAAGAGTCAATTAAACAGCACCAAAACGTACGTAATAATATCTCTTTGGTCGTTTAGAAGCTGGTATGGTTCTTACTCTTCCATAACACAGCTAACAAAACACTGTCTGCCCAGATATGTAGGCTACACTTAGTTTGTTTACTTTGTCTCCTGCCAGGTCTCAGCCAGTCAGCTGCTGTCAATCAAAGAGGCCATGGACAACGGCTGAGAAGAAAATGAGTCTTTTTGATAGTTCTCTAAAGATTTTTTCATTTTTTTCAACAGTGAAATTATTAAAAGCATAAACTGTTGAAAGTACATTTAAAAAAACATATTGACATGATTTTTGACTGCAAAAAAACTTGCCTGTTGTGATTACAGTCAGACATTAAGAAGACTATTTATGGCTTTAGTAAAAATTTAATTTGCTCAGATGCTCAACGGAAGAGGGTGAAAATTTCATACAGGCAAAACAAATGTTTCCTTGTGAAAAACTCAATCATTAATATGCCTCTTCTCATTATCTGTTGTCAAAATACGACCTCGCTGATTAAAACAGGGTGATAATAACAACTGTAAAAAGTCACAGGTTACAAATTGCTGAGTGGCTCTAAGCAGGATGGTCACATCATCCACTTTACAGCTTCCATAAAAAGCCTCTTGTTAAGAAACAGTGAGATGGTGTCATGGGTTCAAGTCCAGGTCACCCCCCCCTTTTCCCTCCCACCTTTTTACACTGTGTACTCTTTGATAACGCTTGGATGTTTTAAAAATATGTCCTCTGTAGCTGTCATGTTGAGGCTTATTCAGTGCGACAGCCAGCTTCGTCTGTTTTAAATAATTCACGTGGAAAGCTGAAATTCACAAATTGTCATTCTGGTGTCACAGCGTGAATTGGGCTCGCCTCTCCGATGACTTTATCAACACATTAATAATGTTTAAACCTTTCTAAAAATACTCTACATTCAGTATTGGGGGGAAAGAGAAGGGAAGGGCAAAGCTGCAATTTTTTCAGGATAAGTAACAACTTAGTTCTCACTGTATGGAGTCAGGCAGGGTGCTTTATACCTTTATTTACATGAGCATCAAAACATGTGCTTCCTGTTCACTAGATACTTCCACTGACATCACAGAAGCAATGCATTACAGTAAATTATGCGTCTACGACATGGCAAAATTGCATCTTCCATATGCCTTTGTTTGTGTCACTCTACAAGGAAACAGTGAGAACAAAGCAAAGGGCAAACCTTCTAATGCCAAGTTAAAATTACAGCATATTTACACACATTTGTTTGGTGTGAGAGAACTTAAGGTGCCCTGTGGAGTATTTTTGGCTATTAGTAGGTTTTAGGTTTGTCTCTGTTTAATTACTTTCTTTTACACGTGCATTAGGATATTCATGCACGTGAGGCAACACATAGGACCCCATTTTGACCGTCTATGGCGGTGTGTTTTGGGCGTAACAAGGATTAAACCAATAAGTGTGTCGGCTCTTGTCACCTTTAAAAGCCAGGGATGTTGAAGGGGACTTTGCTATTAGATGGCAAAGGCAATCGGACACAAAAGTGAGCGCTTTTGTTTACAAGAGTGCACAAGATGACAGAGCATGAGCAGACTATCTATGAGAGCATCCCTCATTTAACGAAGCTCCTTAAGGTGGGGCAGGGTAGGAGGAGTGTATCCTCGTCTTTGGTTAGAGCAGCACTATGCCGAAAGAATTATGATGACGTCAGGAAGCAAAGAAAGCAGAGGATTCACTGCATACAGAAATGCACTGATGGGCTGTTTAACTTAGTATGAGGAGTCTTGCTGCGCGTCTCCATGTGCCACAAGCAGAATGCACCCACCTTGTGACTGCGCATGTGTGCACGTATCCAAATAGTGCGCCCTTCAAGTAGAAAAACAACACTGCGCCAGACTGTAGACGTGGTTTTTGTTGGTCAATAGCACAAACGCCTTCTGGTGCCTCAAGATAGCAATGTGCAAACAATAAACCCGATCATACCTCTTTTTAAGACAGCATTCTCATCGGCGCACAGATGAGCACAAGTACATTGGAAGCACGGTGGATTAAACGGTGGATTAAATAGTAAATGGACTGTATTTATATAGTGGTTTTCTAGTGTTTCAACTACTTAAAGCGCTTTTACAGCACAAGTCAGCATTTACCCATTCACACACATATTCACACATTAATGGCAGGTAACTTCTCTACCAAGTGCCATCCTGCTCATCAGGAACTCATACACGCACATTCACACACCAATGGTGCAGCCATCGGGAGCAATTTGGCAATTTGAGGTTCAATATCTTGCCCAATGACACTTGGACATCTGGACCAGAGGAGCCAGGTATCGAACCACCAACCTTTTGATTGGTAGACGACCTGTTTGACCAGCTGATTAGTCGTTAACACTGTTGCCTCACAGCAAGACGGTCCTGGGTTTGAGTCCCGGTCCTTTCTGTGTGGAATTTGCATGTTCTCCTGTGTATGTGTGGGTTGCCTGTGTGTGCTTCAGTTTCCTCCCACCATCAAAGACGTGTGTTATGGTAAATACTGCTGTCGGTGCCCCTGACCAGGACACTGGCAAAGATCTGGAGTTGGTCCACGGGCACTGTACCACGGCAGCCCACTGCTCCTAACATGTGTACTTAAGGTTTACTATGAATAGAATGCATCAAATGCAGAGGAATTTCCTCAAGGGGATCAATAAAGTTATTTCCTCTTATTATTTTTAGCTATTTTGACAGCATGGGTACTGGATGTGAAAATGACAGCTGCGCTGGTTGGAAAATAGCAATGACACTTGAGCTGTGCTGTGCGCTTGCACTAGGTGGAAGATAGAACTCAAAGTCCTGTTGATGGTTTAACCGTTTTCATCAGCAAGAACTGTCGACAGGTGGAATAACGTGTCAAGAAATTAAGCAATGTGCCAACAAAAGTGATGAAGAAGAAGACTGCAAACTGCAAAAGTCAACAAACATGGGCCTAAACAGTATAAGTTTCAGATGAAACCTCATCTTCGCAAACTACGCGACTGTGTTCAAACCGAGCAATTTTGGCTGTTTAACAGTGAAACCAACAAACAAACAAACAAAAACCAAAAAACAATCCAACACTGCTTTATGAAGTCATCAAACTTTGGTCTTTCGCTTTCTTGTTTTAAGAACTTGTCTCTCAAGTGACAGACATTTCATAATGTGTGTTTAAATGCTGTTGAAGGTCCCGTTGTGTTTCAATAATTCTTCTTCATTGATTTGATTTTTAGTGAATGAAGAACTCCACTCAGCTATTTATTCCAATAAACCGCTGTATATGAGACTGATCACAGTACACATCAGTCATTTGTGGCTGCCTCTATTTGATTAATTCTTGAATCAAACCTTATTGACAGTATTCCCTACATGGGGAGCTCATTGTGTGAGTGTGTAAAGTGTGTTAACACTCACTCTGTGGAGCCGTTCTTGTGGCTGTGTATTGGAGAGATGCAGGGTGGGAGGAGCTGACAGTCTTTGTCCAATCGTAGCTTCTTGTTCCCGTTCACCGATGACTCACAGTGGTCCGACTGGAATAAAGAAGCAAGAAAACACACTATGTCTAAGTATATTGAGACACAAAGGAGACATGTTCGGGGTTTTTATGAAAATATGGGAGTGGTCAGGACATAAAGACGTTAAAATATTGGAGTATTTGAGGTGAATTTCAGTGATAAAAAGTAGTAAACACGTCACCTTATGTTTCCTCTTGCTCTTGCTGGTGTGTTTCTCTGTTGGGGCCACTATGTTTCCAGCTGCCTGCCTCCTGTGTTTGCCTCCATTCTCTCCTCTGTCCGTTCTCCCAGCCAGCCTGGGATTACTCTGCTCTTGTCCCGGCGGGTTATCCAGGACCCCCAGACCTTGGCATACCTTTTCTCTGTCCCTCCCTGTCATCCTTTCCCGCTCCCCGAGCCCAAATCTGTCTCTGTCCTCTCTGTCCATCTGCCTCTCTCTCTCTGTTAATCTGTCTCTGTCACCTTGCCTCTCTTTGTCCTGCACTAATCGCTCATTTTCTTCTTCCTCTTTCTCTCCTTTGGGTAACTTCTGCCTGTCCCTCAGCCCTGGCCACTCTCTGTCTTCCTGCTTCTGTCTTTCTCTCTCCGCCACCCTCTCCCCCTGTCTCCCTCTGTCTCTCCCTTCACTCCCATCCCTATCTGCGATTCCCACCCTGGATCTTTCCCCCAAACCCTGGCCAGGCACCCTGCTGAGCAAACTCAGGTCAATTTTCACCCATAAACTCTGAATCTCTTGGTATTCATTCAGGGGGGAGAGAGGCACCTCGTGTCCCATGTTGGGAGGTGGTGACATGGACTCCAGGTCTTTGCACTGTCCTCCTAACCCTCCAGGATCGGGAACAGAAGTGCCGAATGTACCACTTATGTTGCTAATGCTCAGAGAGTTACAGCTACTACTGCTGCCATTACTGCCACTGCTGATGCTACCATTACTACTGCTGCTACCATTAGTGGTCACACTGCTACCATCTTTGACTCGCAGGCCCTTCCCTCCAAATGTACCCAGACTGCCCATACTGCCGACGGAGGCAAGGCATGGCACGAGAGGCGTGTGTATGTGTGAGCTGGACAGAGTCTGTGTGTTAATCGCCGAGCGTGTCGTCTGAGGTGGCAGAGCGGGGATTTTGATGGCTTCCTCTGAGTCCGACTGGCACTCAGAGGAGGAGGAGGAGGAATCTGTCTCGATGAATTCTCGGGACTTGGGTGTGATTCTGGTGTTCGGACCTCTGTGCTTCCTCTTGTCCTGTTTTGAAGACGAATAGAAGAGAGATTTAAGTGGACTGAAAAACACCAGGACATAATTATTCATATGTGCCAACCTACGAGAATCACTGTGGCCACTAGTTTGGAAAGTGCTCACAGAAACATGTGACTTGTAACCTCCCTGTATCCTCCACTGTGTAAAGTACTGAACGTTCAGCTGGTTTATTAGCCAGTTGAAGGAATCAAGGAATTGAGGAACATTTACTGTCATTTTTGCAGTGCATTTTTGTTTTTGCATTTGTAGGTATGTAAACAGCAATAAAAACAATTTTACCAGATACCAGTTGCTGATGCATTTTTAACATACTATATCAACATAACATTACATTAACATATTTAACACACACACACACACACACACAGTATATATATGTATATATACTATATATAAACTACCTATCGACTGTATCTATTCATCTATCTATCTATCTAAGATAGATAGCTACACAGATATAGACATACTGTACTACTGCATGTGATGATATCATATAAATAAGGCACAGACTTTTTCTACTAACATGTGAAGTGAAATAAAATCTGTTTTATTGTCTCAGTTTGTGTGTCAGCAATTGTCACTGCACACACCAGGCACACGACTGATGTTTGTCACATGCAAATGAAAAGATGCATTTCACATTTCTTATTCTCAGTTCTTTCTCAGATGTAATGGCAGAGTGTCTAAGACGACGTCTTTATCACAGATCATTTGTTGTCCACAAAAAGAGTGCCTCCTCACTGATGGCAGCAATGATATTCTGCCTTGATTGCTGCATTGTCAACCGTAAGAAAAGATTTTAGATGTATGAGTCCTCTCAGTGTTGCAATCTAGATTCACAAAAACTGGGCAGGAGAATGAATGATGCCTTTTCTAAAAGCTGGGGCACACTTCTGACTAAAACTTGCAGTAAGCTTTCAGCCCTGCAAACGCCCAAAGAACAGTGTCATTATTTCCTTAGACTTCATATTTAATGCATAATACTTTTTCTCCTGTTCTCCTCACCTCCATTTGCTTCAGATATTACATGCTTCAAAAGATTTTTGTAATTGGCTCAGTAGCTTCCTAAAACAAAAGCAGCAAATTAGCAAAAGTTGTTCAAACAGGAGCGATTATCGCATTTATTGGGGAGTCAGAATTAATACACATTTGGTGAGTATTTACCACAGCAGAGTTAAGTCAAAATAAACTACAGTGCCAATGTTCATGGCAATGAGGGAACATGTCAACCAGTGCAACAGTGTGTTTCTGTTTACCTCTATTGCACAGAGGAACCTTTATCAGTCTTAAGGCAAGCAAGTTTATTTTTATAGCATATTTCAGCAACAAGGCAAATCAAAGTGCTTCACATTGAGCATAAAAGTGCAAAAGAAACACACAATGAGATGATAAGATACATATTAGAAAGGTCTTTTGATAGGATTTGTTGACAACAAGAAAAATATGAAACATCACCCACTGTTATTTTTAAAGTGAAAAAACTATCAAACTGCTTGTGCATTATCATCCTCACATCCTTTTGTGTGAAGGACGTGTGTGTGTGTGAAAGGTGTGTGTGAGAAGGGTGTGTGCCAGCAAGCAGAGCCAGCTGGCTGCTTGGCCTGCTTAGTCCATTTTCTTGGAAGCTCTTGTTTTGTATCCAATCAAAATTATCCCTCAGATGTCAGACACTTAATTTTACAAGAAATGATCAATGAATGTTGTTTGAAACAAAAAGGAAGTGAGTTGCGCCGCGTGTGCAACATCAACATGAGAACGTTACTATAAAGGTAGAGTAAGAAAAAACTCAAACCCACTCACTTGGCAGACTTTTGCAATCAGTTCAGCACATTTTAGCGTCTTCAAAATCCACTTTCAATGCACTTGAAAAAGAAAACAAACTGTCCCCTGTGTAATGTTTATTTACACTGCAGGCAAAAGCTCTTCCTTTCTTAAGCAGAAGTCTTTGGCAGTGATTTCTGAAAAGTTCATCTTTCCCGACTGTTGACCCTAACGTTAGCTGTTCTGCACAATAAAAGCCGGTAGCAGGTCAGCTGTCCTGGCAGCATTTTTAGTTTAGGTTATTTCTGGGAAAAACAGGGAAATTTTAGGATGCTGACATCAGATTATGCAATATTCCTCTTTATGTAAGTGATGTAGACTCAACCGTGATACAGTGGATCAGTGGTGTGGTGCAGGGTATACTCACTTATATAGAGTATACCCACTTATTTTTCAGTCTGCACTGAGTTTACCTACTTCTAAATCCTCTCAGCTATTCTAAGAGTTTATTTTACAAAATAAACCACTGGCCCATGGACTACTTGCAAGGTTTTTCATGTGTGAATGCACTTAGTAATAAGGACTAGTTAAATCAAAATGCCTAATTATGTAGTTGTTTCATAGCTGACTACGGACCAGTATTGATTGCAAAATGTGCCCCTGTGTTGTGGCTAATGTTAATATCATAATTAGCAGAAGTTAAGTGACAAGTGACAGGTCTACTGCTGTCCCATTTTTGGATGAACTAAACGTGCACGAGCAGTCTTACACGCCACTGTTTACTGCCACTGTGAAACCTCCGGCACCACTAAACCACTGCAGTGGGTGTAAAATGACAGTCTTTAAGAAATTACCTCAATACCATCACATAAATATTCAAATATTCATATTTTTTTAATAGAAGGCAAATCATGACCCATGGCTTCAGAAAAAAAAACAAAAAACAAAAAACGTGTTTGTTAATATGTCATACACAACAGCAATTTTAGTGAAACCAGGTCATTTTAGGGAGAAAATGTTCTCTGGTCTTCCCTCTAGTAACCTATGACTGCTCTGCCTCAACTCTGTGATTCACAGAGGTTCCTGAAAGCAACATGTCGGCTGCCTGCAGACTGAAGCTGCA
>JAQFJA010000026.1:4068809-4080253 GCA_029874485.1 Naso brachycentron | reverse complement strand
ATATTTGGTCATCAAGCAAACTCAGTTTCTCAAAAAAATCTCTGAGGGAGACACAAGCCATCCTCCTGAGGAAATCCATTTCAGCCACCTGTACCCGCAATACAAGATCTATTGTTTTAGAACCCAAAAGTACTGACTGCATGGGCTCCAGAAATATATCCAAAATAAGCAAACATATTTAGTTTCGATTTCCATACAACATCTCAGTAAAGTGAAATTAGTTTGGCTGAACCCAATGATACCGAACATATTTAGAAGATGCATCTTTTTACATCCATTACACCTCTTTGCACACCGCAAGGACTACAAATACGGTGCACATCATTTTCATGTTGCATGGTGGTGCTCATGAAAATTGTATTTGGGATGAATTTTTGTTAATGTCATAGAAAAGGAAGGCATTCCTATTGTTAATACAGTAATAGGTAGGTAAAAAATATTTTTCAAA
Source organism: Naso brachycentron (assembly GCA_029874485.1). Taxonomy (NCBI): domain Eukaryota; kingdom Metazoa; phylum Chordata; class Actinopteri; order Acanthuriformes; family Acanthuridae; genus Naso; species Naso brachycentron. Next base: position 4,079,805 of record JAQFJA010000026.1, on the reverse strand, counting down.
CAGCTGGTCATGAGTATTTTCACACAGAATGCGAATAGCACACTGCAAAACGCAATCCTTTTACTTTTAGGACCAGGTCACCAATCACGATAGCTGTGCAGAATGGACATCACGTCTGTACAGATGAGAGTGACGCAACATCACGCAGAATGACAGACCCCCTTCATGCCATGTTTTGGGTGAAAACAAAGGGATCTAAACGCTGCTGCGTTGTGTTGCGTACATCACATAACAACAACAACGACAACAACAACAACACCAAAAAAAAGTTTTTCTTTACTTTGCAAATAAGTTTAATGTCTTGGAAATGCACAATTTACAGCACTTACTAGGTAGATGAACACAAATATGGCATAATGTAATACATGCAGACCACTGCAATAATACTGCTACTACTACTACTACTACTACTACTACTGTTAATCTGCCTAGAAAGTGCTGTAAATGAAGCATTTTAAGGCATTAATCTTTTTTGCATTACACAGTGGCTTCCCTCTTTAGTTTTTTGATATTTAGGATGAAATTAATACTGTTGTCTTTATTCATAGTATTCGATCACAGACATCTTGGTCATAAACAACAGATGAATAAAATCAAGCAGCAGGTGATTATTAATAACAGTTATGGCCATGAGCTGTGGCTCTGTGCCATATTACTATGTGACAAAAATGATGATGATGCCCATCATTGATCAGCAAAGACATTATATTAATATAAGTGTTAGATTGTCTCACCAGTAGTAGGCCTATGTGTATAATACCCAAAAGAAATGTGGTATTCTTATTTAAGGCGATTAAATTTACAACTATGGATATTTTCAATTTAGCACCAGTCAGCGAGGAGGGTTTGTTTTCACCCAAACAGAAGCGTGGCCAAGAAGTGTTGCTCTCATCTATGGGCCACTCCTGTAATCTGATTGGCCACCCAGGTGCCACCCTAATTGATTGGTTATCTGCCCTGTCAGAGGTGGGCCTGTTGACGAGAAGAGTGGCAATTCAATCTCGAACCTGACAGACAGTAAAAGCACATTATAATTTTTGCTCAGTTTTTAAAGTAAATATTTTAAGCATTTGTTTTTTCTTATTCTGATATTCTTATTTTAAAATGAGCTAGACTTATTTATTTCTATCTTGTTGGCACTTTATACTGTGATTCTATTGTCAAACGTGCCATTTCTTCATTTGTAATAAGCCCGTCTTTTAAAAGTACAATTTCTCAAAAAAATATCAAATGAAAACTTTATATTACATTTGTATGGTGCCACTCTGTTTTGTGTTTGGTAGGTTTATCTTTTTTCTATTTAGAATCTTATATGTGGATGCACATGCGTGTTACTTCAAGCCACTCTGCTAGGGTGATTGACATATCGCCAAATTCCACATGCCACCCCTGCGTAAGTGAATACCCCTCGCTGGCCACCCGAGTTAAAAAAAAGTCTGGGCACATCTCTGAGGTATAGCTGTTGTCATGCGTGACTTTACAAAATGCAGAGTGGGGCACTAAAAACAGACATGCCATGAACATGGATTTGTTTATTGAACAATCATTTTCTTTGTTATGCAGATTTATTTAGAAGAAAAGACGTCTTTCATCCCTTCAGAAAAAGCTGTTGTGTCGTTACTGCAGTCAAACAGGATCTGCGGCGCAGATTATCACGCTGGGGGTTTAGTCCAATCAGACTGCAGTTCATTTGTAAACGACCTCTCTGAGATAACTGAGGACTTGGTTTATTAACTTACCCCCAGGTTGGTCCAGCCTGCATTATGTAACTTCTGATAGGTTCTTAATATGTTATTGTGTAAAATGCATCATATGCCCATTAGTGAGGGGACTTGTTTATTCCTCAGTGGTAACAGTGTCCAAAAGCCTGTGCAAATGTTATTCTACACTACTGGTGTTTTTCTACCAACCAAAGTTTTTACCAGCAAACATGTTACTGAAGACTAAAATCAAATCATTGATTTTCTGTGTTCTAAATACCACAAGTAGTGTGTATTAAATTGCCTTTCTTTGTTTTCTGAAGTTAAAACAAATGAATGATACTAACTAGAGCTCTGCTCTCTGTCTGTGGTGCTGAAATATGTGCACTGAATCATGAATCAAATACCTGAAACTTCAGTTAATATCAGATTTTTTTTTTTTTGGCTTCAATCATTGATTTCATCGGGGCCATTTGGGACATATACAGGACCTGCCTTGAATTCCTTTGGCACAAAGCTCTTGCCCAGCACAAGGGAAATAATATCAAATTGTTTATAAAATCCATTTACTGTGGGTATTACCTGTATGAAAATAAGCCTAAATAACATATCAATTACACATAATTTGATCTCCAAGGGATTTACTGCATCCACTCCAGCACCAGCCTAACACACTGAGAGAGAGAGAGAGAAGGAGCTATGATGAAGGTTCAGTCAGTTTTACAAGTGTTGCTACTAATGCTGAGTAAATTACAGTTGTCATGCAGCGGCATTGTATTTTTTGCAGCTGGCAAACATTATGTACTCGCAAGCATTGTTGTGATCATCCATAGCAGTGTTAAATCATGGAAGGTAGTTGTCTGCAGCCTATATTGGTGTCTGGTGAAGAGAGAGAGACCAAGTGGAGACACTAAGAGGTCTATTTTCATCAGTCTGGGCGCAACGTGAACGCAGATCAAGTTCTGGGCACAGGGAGCGCAAGTACGTGTGGCAATCTTTTTCGTAATTCAGTGAACACAAGAGCCTATTGATAATGTATGAATGACTGAAGAAGGAGCAGACAGATGCCGCCAGCTGAACTTTATGCAGGTGAAAGTTACATACTTGTCCTGGAGGTTCTGCCAGTAAGCCTCCGCAGACTGATGAAGTCAGAGTGACTGGAGAAGAGGAAGCTAATATTATAAATGTCTCTTCCCCTGATGTTAGGAGAACTGCTGCCCAGTGCGCCATGATGTGCATCAACTGCCTGATTCACATCCAATTCAACAGACAAGAGTCAGATAATATTTTATATGATTAACTGAAACAGAAGGATGCATTCAAAATGATTGTTTTGATTATTTAAGTAAGTGGGATGAAAAGAGAAGGAAATCCACCAAACCTGCCTGGAGGGTTTTGTATAGGTTTGTTTATGGGCGCTCTTGCCCACTAAAGCCATTCAAAAATATCTCTATACTGGCTGCGCTATACGCTGCGCTGAGCTGGAGCCAATCCAAACTGACGCTGGGCGAGGGCGGCGTGCACCCTGGACAAGTCGTCAGTTCATCACAGAGCTGACATATAGAGACAAACAACCATTCACGCCTAAGGGCAATTAAGAGTCACCAATAACCTGCATGTGTTTGGGCTGTGGGAGGAAACCGAGTACTCAAAAGGAACCCACGCAGACACGGCGTGAACATACGTAGTCCACACAGAAAGGTCCAAGCCAGGTATCGAACCTTGGACCTTCATTCTGTGAGGCAACAGTGCTTACCACTGAGCCACCGTGTTGCATCTCAACTTAAATGACAATAAAATGAAAAATGAATTGAAGAATAAAAAATATATTGCAAGGTAAGACAGCTGCCATACTCAAGAGAATCCATTTGACACCTATGTAGTGCCTCCTAAATTAGAGTTCTCCAAGAAGTTCAAATTTCTGGTTTCTGACGTACAGTGTTGGAGGTGGTAAGCTGATCCATAGGGACTGAAATTAGCCATTGCAAAAGACCCAGTTGTGATTTGAACCTTCCCAGTTTTAGATTAGATTAGATTAGATTAACTTTATTAATCCTGAAGGGAATTAAAGGGGCAAAGCAGGTCAGAGTAGAAAGAATAACACAACAAGACAATGAAAACAAGTTAAAAACAACAAACATAAAAAACACAAACCTAAAAGAACACTAAGGAGTAAAAACTTCAAATATCTAAAAAATCAGAGGGTCAACAACAGAATAAACTCAACAGTAAAGTAACTCAGAGGCTGAAGTGCATCATAACGTGCAGCAATAGAATGAAACACAATTCCTGTGCAAATTAGCCTGGTTATGTGCAAAGTGAGTTGGCTGGTAATTGTGGATGTTACTCTGTGTCACACTTTAAATCACAGAATACATGTGGAGCTGCAGTCACAGGACTGTCCAGTCTGGTTAGCTGTTATCGCCACGGCTGAACTCATGACAGACAGACAGGCAGCCTTTGTGAGCTCTCCTCTGAACACAGAACAAAGCTGCAAAGGTGCTGCTGATGACTCAGCGGGTGATGACATACTCTAGCATGAGCAAATCTTTGCTAACATTAGCAAACTGGGCTTCCATTTTTTTAAACTGACGATAGTTAGGACTGCTCGCCACTATAGTTCCTTTGTCGAGCATAAATACAAACAGAAAAGCACGTTTTGTATCAACGCTTGTGGCTAAACCCTCTGATTGTATCACCTCCTCTCAAATGTCGGTCAACTGCTCTGATAGGAGGGGCTACTTCGCAGCTTGGAGCTTCCACAAATTTTGTTCCAAAATCTGTTTTATTCACTTTAGAAAAATGAGGATATAACAGATAATAGGTGCATTTTTCAGCATAATGTTTCTAAAAGTGACTTCCCTGAACTGTAAATATTAAAATGAATCAGTGTCTTGACCTCGATCCTCTCATTCAGTTTTCGATGATATCACACGTTAATGCATCAGAGATGGCAGCTGGATCTGATAGTTTGTCTCCACTGCTGGTCGATTAGAGTAAAAATCAGTTTTGAAAGAAAGACAAAAAAGGCAGATAGATGATGGACAGACAGATGGACTGGTGAGAATTATTAGCAGTGGTGATATCAGCAGTGGGCATACTGTCGATGTTGATATTTTCTGTGAATGAAAATGTAGCAATGGCAGCTTTCTTTCCCACCACTCCGCTTTCTGTCTATGTGTGCTAATGCCTGTGTGTGTGTGTGTGTGTGTGTGTGTGTGTGTGTGTGTCCTGAAGTAATGCTGATAGCCAGAGTAAGCTCTGGGAATTTAATCTCAGCAGAGCAATGCTGTGCTCCCCTGATAACACACACACACACACACACACACACACCCCTAACACAGCCTCATCACTCTCTCATTCACTTTTATTGCGCCCAACTTCAGTAACACTATCTCTCCTCTGCAAAGAGTACTGCTCAGGTGCCCATTAGCAAGGCAGTGAACCTGTGTTCAGCAGGCACTAGTAGCACGTTGTTGTGTAGTGGTAATGGAGAAATCTCTTCCTTGATGAATGAAGGTTAGTCACAGAGCATTTCCACAGCTGCAGGTAGTGCTGGGCGATAAAAAGTGCAAATGAAAGGTTTGCCTTTAGACTACAATATCTGTTCTGTGTGTTCACACCGTGGGCAAGTAAAATCATTTGCGTGGGTAAATTACCTGTAAAGTCAATGTAAACGCGCAATTAGATGCGAGTTATTGTCGCTCTTAGCAAAATGCGTGAATTATGCGGCATGAATGGTGCAAATTGAGCAAATTGTGTGGTGCAAATAAAGTGAATTTCGCATTTTTCCCTTTTCGCGAGAGTTGAAAAATCTGAACTTGAGCAACCAATTTGCGCCACAATAGCCAATCAGCATTGAGATTTTTGACAGTGATGTATGACATTAAGGAAGTAAAGGCGGAGATTCATTCACTGGAGAAATGAAGCAGAAGTGTGTTTATTTAATTAAATCAGCATGTGACTGTACAGTGAGTATAAATTGATTATCTGGCAACTCTGCACCCGGGACAAAGCACCTGAAGTTTATATATCTCTTATTAAGTGTACTTATCCTGATATCCTGACAACAATCCTCGGCAACAGGTCGCTAAACAGGGTCCGGGTGAGCCTGCAGCAGCGCTGTGAGCGGCTGTCGTTCAGGCACAGCAGGTGGTGGAGTCCCCTGACTGTGTGTGTGTTTGGAGGATCCGATGGACCCAGACACAGCAGCATTTGGATCTCTGAATGGGCTTTCTGCAGCAGGTACAAAGCAGCAACCCTCGCAATGTAGCCAAGTTCAACCAAGTCCCTCCCTTCTCGCAAAGATTCCCGTCTTTTCTAGTACTCGCATACACATGAATTCACACTCAAATGAAGCAAGTTATTCGTGCGAATGAAGCGAGAAAACACGAAATATTCTTGTGTTCAAATTCACATGCAAGTAAATTGTTTTATTTGCGCCTGTTGTGAACACGCAGTAAGAATTAAAGACGTGCAAGATGCAATCATAAAGTTCACAGACTGTTCCTACTGCGCGTGTGTTATACACCTTTTTATTACCACAGGCATGTGCACATTTGGGATTTCCCGACTTCTGAGGAGAACCAGCACTCTGTCACTGTCAACAAGCCCAGGACGACCCACACTTTATGTTTAGGATCATCACCAGTGAATTTTGTCTACAGCTACGTCTCCAAGACTAAAAAAGAGGTGTCAGGTCAGGTCAGGAGCGTGTCGAAGAGCAGACTGGAGGCTTTTTTTTTAGGATATTTAACTTGCAGGGACCACACCACAACAGCTCGGTTTAACAACTTTTAATGAACGTAATTTTGGATGATTTAGGGTGAATGTTATCTTGACTTCTGTGGGAAGATGTGTCCATCAGGCGGAAGGAGACTCAGTATGGGGGTTCTCAGCGTTACTCTGCCTGAGCTGATTAGAAACCAAAACCTGTAATAAGATGTAGTGGAGGTATGCACTGGATTAATCAGGAAGAACGAGAGGGGTGGGAAGAGGGTGAGTGGGTCAAGAGATCTGAGACAAACAAGTCTGAATGGGTTGACCAGGTATAAGTGTACTTGTCAGGTAAGCAGAGGTGTGTTGAGACGTGTCCCTGCCTCTGAACCTAAGTTACCGAAATAATTTCATGTGACAGTTTCGGCACCATGAATTTGTCATTTTGGCGTTCAGAGGTATCTGAGAGAGAACGGTTGGCACAAATGACCTGAGCTGTGACATCATCTCAAACATGAAAAGGTGCCCGCTAAAAAAAAAGTGTGAGTTTCTCAACAAACATTTGCTGTTCCCCACGCCCCCTTAGTTGATTTTGCTTTCTTTGACGACTTTTTGTTCCCTGAAATGAAGTTGAAGATGAAACGTTGCTGTTTGAACTAGAGAGAGGATCCAATCTGATTTGCAAATTATTTCAGTTTTAGTTTCAGACAACTTTATTTAACCCATAGCAGGCTACCCAGACCGTACATACATTTACAAACAAACAAACAGACAGAAGTATGCCAGAGACAATAAATAGTCAGTCAGTGTCAGTGCAATGACAGAGATGCTCACTGGCACAATAAGCACAACACACAGGAGGACCTGCCAATGTGAAATACACAGTTTGAAAAATTTAAATTTAAAAAGAAGAAAATGTGTAATTATGTGAGGCATACGAAGATGCATTGCACATTGCATTTTGACTACTTTCAGAGAATGTATGAACAATGAATGAATGAACGGACAGGCCACTGATATGAGAGTCTTTCTTCATGTGTAAACTGTGGTGAAACGCAAAACAGGAACTCACACACACACAAAGTGCTTGATGCACTTACAGAGAGGGACCTCCAGGGAGCGTTCCAAGCATGTATCGCTGCACAAGGGGACTACTTTGAATGGGATGGTGACCAGATTTAAATCAGATTTTGCTTCTCAGAAGTGGGAAGTAACAAAGTACAAATACTTTGTTACTGTAGTTGAGTCGATTTTCCAGATATCTGTACTTTCCTTAAGTATTTACTTTTCTGACAACATTTTACTTTTTCTCTCTACATTTGAACACAGTATCTCTGCTTCCTACTCCTTACATTTTCGAAACAGGCTTGTTACTTTAGTTTTAATGCTTTTGCCTTTTTGGCTGTGCTCAGAGCTCTTTACCAAACCAAAATTTCACTGTTTGTTGTATTTTCTGGTGCAGCTGGGAACAGCTCAGACAAATCCTCCTGATTCTACCTTTAATTTGTCCTTGCATTACATTAATATGACGTGAGGTTCAGTTAGCTGTGCACAGAAATGTCCTTCAGAGAGATACTCTCTACTTTTACACTTCGAGTACATTTTAGAACCTGTACTTAGATACTTTTACTTGAGTAAAGGAGTTAAATCAGTACTTCTATTTTTATCACTACTTTTTTTTTTTTTTTTACACAAGTATCTGCACTTCTACTTAAGTAAACAATGTGTGTACTTTTGCCACCCCTGTTGTTTCTTACAGGAGGAGCCTTGATTACATCTTGTGCAGAACTGTGCTATTTATTTCTATAGCATAGAACTTTTCCATTTAATGCCGGTAAAAACTGAAAGCTGTTTCCAGCATACCGCACAGCCGCCAGATGTTGGAGCTGATCAGTGGATTGAACATGCTGGAGTTCTGTGTTCTGTCGTCAGTAGGAAGAAAGGCTGCAGTTTGCGTAAGTCATCAGCAGAGCTTCTGGGACTGCTTCATTGGAAATCAGCCGGAGCCTGACTTTGTGGACTCATGCTGCATTTGTGTCTTTTGGGAATAGCTGTCAGAACAGGTCGAGCACTCGCCTGGAAACATATTTTAACTCATTTCAAGTCATGAAGTCATTCTCAGTGAAGCTCTCCCTACATTTGGTCATTTGCAATGAACTTTTCCACCAAAATAGGCTACAAAAACTACTGTGGCACTTTAAAGTCAAGGTTAAGATCAAAGCATGTGTTTAAACTGAAGTGAATTCAACTAGATTAACACCTGATCAACGCAGGACAGTGATTGGCTAAAAGCATGCAGCAGCTGAGATAAACAGATAAACATGCTGAATGTTGGTTTTTAAGTCCTTTGCCCTTTATCCTGTGGGGAAATGTTAGGTGTTAGTCATGGCCAGGACCCAAAAACCAAAGCAGTTAAATGGCTGACCGATACTGAGAGATATGTGACAGTTTATGAGCTTTTGTCCAAGTGTCACAGGAAGGTTTCAGAATCAGTGTGGTAGTCATGCTTGGTGTACTTCTTTTATTGGCCCAAAGAGGGCAGCAAAATCATGTCGTCCATGAAAGTTTCTATTATTCTAGTGTTTGCCAGTTTTTGTCATTTCAAATGATAATCCACCACAATTCTGCATTTGTTTGATCCTTCCCTCTGAAATCCTTTGTCATGTTTGGGATTCTCATGTTTATGCAGAGCTTCTTTCCATTCAAGTCATAATTTACTAGAGGAATTGTAAATTAGAAATTTAGAGAAATGATGATTGGCGCCATCACTGACAAATTATTCAACTAAAAAACTGCAACCTAGCCAACCTTCACTCACAAACTCAAATTTATTAGTTTACATCTATTTAAAATTGTGTTAATGTTTTGTAGTAATGATGATATATTAATTTGCATTATGCTGGGGAGACATTTGCAAAACTCCTCCCTTGGATATAAGACTCAGGTGACAAGTTTTTAATACTGGCATTACTTTATATGTGCACTAATTTATTTTTCCACATTTTGCCAATATTCTTTGTCTACATCACCTGCACTGTAAAGCACGAACAAGCAAGAATCTTTTGTTCATGTACATCAAAGATTAAGTGTCTCCTAAAACAAATAAGTACAGCAGTTCTGATCTGTACAGTATACAAGCAGTTAGTAGAAGTGAACACTCCCTACCATTTCTCCACTGATTTGTTCATGCATCGCTGCTCGCTGCTACTCCCTCCACCACCCAAACTCTGTCCTTAAGTGGTATATTTGGAATTACTGACTTAGGTAAACTTGTCATGAAAATAAACAAAAATCTAATCAAGGGGAAATGCTCAGGTTTGTCTCTATCATGGTATGTATTGTTCTTGAGAAAAATCCATGCACACAAATTTGTCACATACATGAGTACAATACTGTTGAACAATCAGTTCAACAATGGCACACAACCTTACGCACTTAGCCCGTACAAGAGCAGTTTAAGGGCTGCTCTGATTGACCCATGCCCACACACACACACACACACACACACTAACTCACTCTAGGGTGACCAGATGAGAATGGGTGAGATTCATGACAGGAAGTTAGGGGTGGTCGTGGTCATTTTAGCCATGAACAGTAAAAGAGATGACAGTCATAACTCAACACAAGGATTATTTTTATTAACAAATTCAACTGTCTATTGACAAAATAAAAAGACTGTGTTGTATTATGGCAAAACACTTTGCATCTTGTAGGGCAGCAGTAATCCAAAGGTACTTTGCTCCCCACTCCTTCCAGTACCTGCAGTAATGTTTCTGCTTTTTGACTGGATTTTCACCAGATCCCGGGGACACCGTCCTCTATGTCAGTGACGGATGGTTTAATTTCCCTCAGTAATTTTTAAAAGTAGACAATGTCATTACGCCGCCCTTGCAGTTGCAGCTATCCCGGCACTACTGTGCAGCTAAAAAATAAACAACAGCCACAGTTCATGTCACCAAAAACTCATTCACAGCAATCAGTATTTAATGTTTTATTAGGCTATAACTAATCAAAACTATGGTTTAGTCTAATTTTCAGGACAATTAGGATGGGATTCGGGACAGATGCTTGCAAATCAGTGCAGTCCCAAATTTTTCGTCGCCATCACTCATACATCTCTGCACACGGACTCTGTTGCAGTTGTTGATTTCTTTTTCTTTGAAAATGTTTTTGTATTTTTTTTTCTTCTATTCTCTATTTCTTCTCCTCATTGTCCAGTCTATAGTTGCTGGTCTTTCATTTTTATGTTAATTTTGTGCCCTAGCCCTTTTGGATTTTCTGCCTCTACCTTGCACTTGTATTTTCATGTAATTTTCTTGTCCTTTGCCTTTTTTCCTTATAATTGTGCAAAAAAAATAAATAAATAAGCAAGTAAATAAACAAAATAACATTAAATAAACATAACTTTGGTGCGGTTCACCAGAATCAGAATCAGAAATACTTCATTGATCCCCAGGGGGAAATTGGGAGTTTTAAACTGCAATTTAAAAAAAAGTATTTTTGACAACAAAATACATAGACTGTGCATTAAACACTGAAGATCTTGTAGTGTAAAAGAAAATTTAAATTTCACACCTGAG
>JAQFJA010000026.1:3940486-3950797 GCA_029874485.1 Naso brachycentron | reverse complement strand
CACATTTCTATTAAATTTTCATTCTTCATCTGATGAAGACGCACATGGTGTTGAAATGTTAGTTGCGGATAAAAATTTTGCTGCCTTGGTCTGTGTGCTCCGTGTGCTCCAGCGTGCTTTGGATCTTTTCTGAAGTTATCTCTTGAGTATAGCATGCCCTACTTTGAGAGCATTGGACAAGCTTCCAGCCCCATGAATGGTGGTTGAAGCGCGTGAAACTCCTTCCTTTAATCATGAAACAGAGAAATGTTTGAGTGTATTCCTCAAGGTCCTGCCGTTCAAATAAATCCCAGATGGTGTTTGTAAAGCACTCTTGTAATTGGGAGAGCTCCATCAGGCCATGTTGTAATAGTCCGTAAGGTGGGCTTTGTTTTGCTCCCTAGGGAGCTGAGGGTTGGTACTAGGAGCAGAGACAGGTGGTCCGGCTGGCCCAGATTAGAAAGGGGAACAGCTCTAAAAGAATGTATGTTTGTGTACACATGATCAAGTATTACTTCCTCTGGTGGGACATTTCATGTGCTGGATGAAATTGGGATGCACAGTCTTAAAGCAAGCCTAATTGAAGTCACCGGCTTTGATGTGAACCCCCTCAGAATAAGCCCTCTGGTGTTTGTTTACAATATTATATAGGTGGTCGAGGGCTGAGCCAACTTTAGCTTCTGGTGAAGAAGAAAAAGAAGTAACTTTATTGATCCCCTTGGGGAAACTGATCCTCTGCATTTTACCCATCCAGTTACCCTTATTACACACACTAGGAGCAGTGAACCACCGCAGTACAGCACCCTAAGACCAACTCCAGATCTTTTGTCAGTGCCTTGGTCAGGGGCACTGACGGGAGTATTAACCCTAACATACATGTCTTTGATGGTGGGAGGAAACTGGAGAACCCAAGGAGAGCCAATGCAAACTCCACACAGAAAGGACCTGTATTGGAACTCAAGATGTTCTTGCTGTGAGGCAACAGTGTTAACCACTAAGCCACTGTGCTGTGTGGAAAGTAGACTGCTGTAACGACTACTGCTGTTAGCTCTCTGTAGATAGCAAGCTAGCTAGCTTGTGGCAGACCAATACAATGTTTAATCCATTCCTCACACTTTGCTTGTGTTTTTAGGACTAAATAAAAGAGACCATTCTCTGTACTCTTTGTATATATCGTCACATTCTTTCTTCCACCCCATGCACACTGTTTCAACATGTGAAGAGATTCAAAGCTTGGCAGGTATGCTGTACCTTTAGTTGCTTAGCTTTGGGTTAGGGTTCGGGGTGTGGAAACCACAGTGTGTCCATCATTGTAACTTTTTGATTGTCATGTCATGCATCCTCAATGTGATAATATATTCCATGTTTCAAATGTGTACTGAATGTGTTTTTAGTGTTCATACCCTGCAACACTGTATGCTATTATAATGGTCAAAGACCGATTTACAAAACATAGGCAGGGATGCTCTATAGTTGTGGGTTCCTTTTTTTAAGTCATGAAGGGGATGGAGTTATTTTATATAAATGTAGCACTTGCTGTTAAAAGACCCTCCTAAAGCAGATACTTAGTCAGCTAGCGTAATGCTGACTATATAAAACAGCATATGCGTTTTTGTTACAGACTACGTGATCTGGAATGTACTGATAGCTCCCACATTACTGTTTCCACAGTACAGCAGTACATATGGAGGCTGTTTACCTCCTGTGGACTGTAGCTTTGTGACCATTTACCCACTGAGTATCTATTAAATCACAGAATTATGTCCAGTAAAGAGCTGGAGAGCCTTAAGCACAGATGTATTGCACCTGAAGTGCAGTGATAGCGGTTCACTCCTCCTGTGAACAATAGTAAAGCTTTGGCTGCTGTTCCTTAAGTACTTTGCCATGTAAATATGTTAAAATTTGTTAAACACAAAACAGTGGTTGGTCTTTTCTCTGTTTTGCTGGAGGGCAGTGAAACCTCTGTTCACAATACAAGGACCCACGTGGAAGTAATTAGCAGATTTATCCCCTCCGGAGTCTGTTTAGTACCACATGCTGGTGCTATAAGCCCTTATCTACTGGTTTAAAGCAGAAGTTGTTACATTAAATGCACCATAGGCTGTGTGATAATTATCATACTGCTGATGCTGCTGTTTTTGCTGCAACTGTCCTCTGTTGCTCCTAATAAAGGTTGACATATATGATAAACTGATTGCAAGCAGCAATATATTTTTATGATCTCATCTCTTAAAGCACTGGAATCATTTCTCTATTGGATCCATGAAATAAAAAGGTAATGTCTACAGAGCAGTCAAGACACTATCTCACAAACCTAAAAGCACTTGCCTCAGCATTAGTTTGTGAGTTTTTTGAAGCAGTGATTGATTGATTGTTAGCTAAAGAAAACATTTCTCTGACAAATTACCTACTGCACATTCCACACTATTTCCTGTAGAGTGTTGAGTTTTCTTCCCCTCAGGCTGCCATAGATAACAATGCCTTAGTTCTTCTGTTTGTATGGGTTTATGTACAGTGATTGAGTCTTACCCGAGATTGAGCCTCTCTGTGTCTTTAGGAAAGGTTTTTGGTATGGTGGTGAGGTGTCTGAACGTACAGTGGACCTCTTTAACACCCGGACAGCTACAGCTCCGTGGGCAGGATGGAATGGCGTATACAGGGGTGATCTACAGAGAAGAGAGGGGATATGCAGAAAGAAAGAGCCAGTACGATGAGAGGAAAGGGTAAAAACAGACAACAATCAAAGAAAAAGAAGGTGGGGGATAAAAAAAAAAGCAGATAAAATGATATGAGAGGAGGTATGAGAAAGACGTGACAAGAGGCAAATTTAGACATTGAGAAAAAAAAAAGAGAAAAGAAAAGTAGCAGTAAACAAACGAGTTAAGACCTGTAAAGGCATTGACATTCCAGAAAAAAATGGTACCAACAAGAGTTAAAAGACTTGATGCTAGCATACAATCAACAAGATGCGTTAACCTAATTCCATCACGCATTTTTAAAGCACATGAGCCATTATTTTCCATAAATTCAAGATTTCCTTAGAAAATCTGCATTTTAAAGAAATAAATATACTCTTTATTTGCATGTCTATCCTATTCTGTAATTTCCGTCACATGTCAAACTTATTATTTTGGCGAATTTAACACATTGTGGTTTTTGACTGGAAAATAAACGTTTTCCCAATGACCAGCAGTCAAAGCACGACTTACTCACAAGGTCTTCAGCCAGTAACATTCTGATAGCACAAAAGAGCTACATGTAAGTGACATTTATCAAGCAACAACTGGCTTCTTTAGGAAGTTGACAGGAAGATTTACCGTTTGCCATAGCAGTGAGGAGAAGAGCAGGGGAAACCAAGCTGCAGCTAATCTGCAGAAAACGTTGGCGCACCACCACAGCACCATGACTGGATGGTTGACTGCTCACGTCATTAATACACCTGCAGGAGGAGATGAAGTTTAGATGTACAGATTTATGTCAACATAAAGTAAACATTATACACATCACATAGAAAGGACTTGATGCAGGGCTGTTGTACTAGCTTGTGTCTTGTGCAAATGACAAACTGATAAACTGGTGACTTAGTCTGGTGATATTGCTGTTCATCTATGTACATATGAGATGATGATGATGACAGCTATAACTCAAAGGTGACTTATAAGAAGTGTAGGCACCAGCCACTCATGACCTTGAGCAGAATAAGCAGTTTATAAAATAGATGATGCATCTCAAGGGGCTATAATTTAATAAATTTCAATAAATAGATGTGAAGATTTATAATTTAGCTTTTTGCGGAATTTAATTCATATGTATCCATCTAACCAAATGAAGGAACATCCCTCTACAGAACACAGATCCTGAATTTTATTTTACACTCTTTTACTCTTTAAAGTAATGATGTGCTCACTCTGGTCTGTGTAGGTCTCTTTGGCTTCTGTTGGCTTGTTAGCTCATTTAGCTCAGTTAGCATTGCAGCTAGTGGCCCTATTAGTTGAACAGTCTGTCTCGACCAGGAACATGGAGCAGTGGGGATTGCTGGTGTTTACACCCTGGAATTGGCTTAGCAGCTTCGCAGCAAACAAACAGAGTGGGACTGTTCGATTTCCAAGTCTCTGAGACTGACTGCGGCCACTTTGAGTGTTGTTTGTCCCGGGAATATTAAAATTTTTTTTTTTTTTTTTTTTAATCCACTTCTGTTGAGTTGAGTTTGAGATTGAAGTGTGTTTAACAATGCATCAACAAGGCTCATAAGCTGAGGACAAGAGAGGCTGCGAATAGCTGGCTAGCATACTAACTTTAGTCCAGTTCTTTGCAATCTTGCGTAGCTAGCCCTGTCTCCACAGCACTGTGTCTGCACTGGAGAATGCTCTTGCTGGACAAGTTATCATTGTACTACGGGGAAAAAAAGCTTAGGCTCTTTTGCATTTTCTTGAACCAACCACAATGGTTTTGGGTGGTGTTAATCCAAGCTGCAGCTACAGTATGTTTGAGGTTTTAAACATAAATTCTGTTTATATCTTACACATTTTCTTTTAGTGGCAATGTACATTATAACAACAAAATTTATTCAATGCCTTGATTAATTTGTATTGGTGGCCACTTGGGTAAGACTTGAAAGACGCTGTTAACCCAACACTGAATCACCTTATGCAATTCATACAGCCAGCGACTTTTATTTTAGGTTTATTTATTTATTTATTTATAAACACCTCTTAAAGGAAATCTCAAGCTAACTTTGATAGCAGTGAGACTGAACCAAAACAATGAACTAAAAAAGGCAAAAAGCTACTACTGGAGGAACTTAAGAGTCGGTGATAGTCAGTCATTGGTTCTTCACTTCAAGTGACCTCTTTCTCCACCTCGGTAAAAATAGCCCAGCAACAGCTTTATTTCATAAGAAATCGTAAGAAAACAAAATTCTAAGTTCTTGTGAACTTTAATAAAGCAGGGATAAAAAGCATTCTGACTGGAAACGTCATAAACTGGCACAGGATGTGCAAGGTCCAGGACAGGAGGGCTCTGCAGCGTATAATCGAAACCATCCAAAACATCACTGAAAGCCATTTGCTGAGCATAAGTGATGCTGAAGAGTTGAGGTGGCTGCACAGAGCTCAAAGGATACTGAAAAACAATACCCACCCAAACTAGAGTCTGTTCAGGCTGCCGTCTGGCAGGAGATACAGAAATACCTGCTGACAAACTACAATGGTAAATGACAGCTTTTTATCCTAAAGCTTTGAGATTTCTCAACCTACCCTTAGCACACAAATGTTCAAAGTAATATTTACTTTCGTGAGCTTACTAATTACGTATGCATTTGTAAAATATTATTATTAGTAGCACAAGGGAACTACAGCTGCTTTTAAACATACAACTTTGTTAAAAGACAATTAATAATTTGAAATCTTGAATAGAAGCACTCATATAATCAGTTGTCAATATAAAAATACTGTTCAAAGCAGCTTTAAGGAAGTCTTTTATTGTATAATTTAAAGAATTAAAAGTATTTCTAAGTACATATTATTGAGGGTTACTGGGGTCTGTCATTATGATCATTCACAAGCACAGGGCCTGAATAGTTCATGGCTTTTAATATAATGACTTGGAAATGGATCACATTAGTACACAAACAAATACTAGAGAGAGAGAGAGAGAGAGAGAGAGAGAGGAAAGAAGAAAGAAAATTCCCATTATAGTACTAACAAACTTCGGGGGAAAGAGAAATCTTCATGAGAGAAAAGGTTGACAACTCTCCCTATACTAAAATATTTGCCCTCAAGGTTGATAAAACATGTCAGAGAGGTTTGAAAACTACTTTAAGTCCTGCCTGCCTTTACAACACCTCTCCTTGGAGAACTCAGCAGAGTGCAATTCCTCTGATCCAACGTAATCATGTGAAAAACAAGGAAAATGTGTTTTTTAAAGGAACACAATAGATGCTTATTAATTCAAAGTCAAACTTTGGTAGCGTAGAACAAACACTGGAAAATATTGTACTACAATACAACACAATACAATTGACAGGAGAGTGGAAAATAACCTCTTCACATTGGCAGTTGCGGTTTGTTTCAGTGCCATATGGTTTGGCACTCACTCTGTTGGGTTAAATGTTAACATACTCCTTTTAGAGAATTACATACCGATTACATGCAAACAAATTCATTGAAACACACGCTCACACACCCCTACTCACACACACATCAGTCTGATAGTTAATAAACACAGAAATAAAAGAGAAGTGGGTCAAGAAAAAAGAAAGAGAGGCGTTTATAGGAAGAACCAAACAACACGGACATATTTGAAGTCATCGGAGACCAGTTTGAGGTTTCTGGTTTTCAGCTTTTGTCTCTGTGTTCTCTCCTCACAAGGAGGTTAATTTACCTAACAGCTATGTGTGTGTGTGTGTGTGTGTGTGTGTGTGTGTGTGTGCGTGTGTGCGTGTGTGTGTGTGTGTGAGAGACATTGGGGACAACTAGACATAAAGAGAATGCCCTAGACTTTGACCCGAACCAACATGTTCATCATATCTCTCTCTCTTTTAGCCACACAAATACACCATTTTTCATTTTGGACATCTTGTTCTGACAAACACATTGATGATCCTGTGAAACAGAAGTCTGAGTGTGATTTTGGTTCTGCAGATTGACATGTTGAAGGCAAAAACAGGCCTCTAGGCAGGAACTTGCCGAGAATATTGATCGATGTTCAAAGTAGCCAGCAGGGCTGAATGTGCACTATGCTGTCAAAACAACAATTGCTGTGTGTGAACACAGAGTGGTACAACACAGCTTTACACACTATAGGATTATGTTTCTAGTACTTTCTCATCTGATACAGTGCAGAAATTTTGATTATATCAGCCGAAGTCAGAGAAAACCCCCCTTGAAG
The DNA here is from genome assembly GCA_029874485.1 of Naso brachycentron. Lineage (NCBI taxonomy): Eukaryota > Metazoa > Chordata > Actinopteri > Acanthuriformes > Acanthuridae > Naso > Naso brachycentron. The sequence goes on along the minus strand of JAQFJA010000026.1, from coordinate 3,943,930 downwards.
AACATGAACGTGAAGTCATTTGAACCGTTGTTGATCAAATATATATGTAATTGCACATTAGATCACAGGAGGGTCAGGATCAGAGTCCTCTACATAACAGGAGCTCTGGAGCTTTTTGAGATTCATTGTTGCCGTCAATGATATTTCCCCAGGATGGATGCTTGGTGTCAGAAGAATCCTCAGATCTCTAATTGGTAACAGATCTCTTCGACGCCTTGTGGCTGCAATAATGAAATGAATGCTTGAAGTTATTTAAAAAGCCAGTATCTGACACTGGTTGTCACTATACCTCTGGTTCACCATTAATGTCTCATATTGTTTGTGTAAATTTGGTCACCAGTTCTATATTCTCAGTGACATATTGAAAGGATATTGGATGCATTTTATCAGGTGTTACACACAGCTGTTCCGTGACCCTGACTTTTAATATAGCCCATACTAAAACCTGTTGCCACAACAGCTTCTACCTTGACTTTACAGAGCAGTAAAGATGTCATTTCAGTCAGTCTGTAGTACCAAGGGTTATGAAAATCACAGGTAAATTCTGTCAGTCAGTTAGTACTCCACTCCCGCCCTCCTCTGATGACTTTACCAGATCTCCTGTGTAAATCCTTTGGAGGCAAAGAGAGGACAGGCAAGACACTTTGAGGAAAATGTAAAAACAGGAAGAAATGAGGCAAGGTGATGCAAGAAGAAAAGGGAAAGAAAAGGAAGGGAAAGAACAAAAAAAGGAATAGAGGAGGGATGGGCAGCAGAGTAGAAGGGGAAAAGAAAGAGAAAACAGATGAGGAGTTGAGAAGGTGGTTTTCCTGTACATTTAAATCACTTAATACAGCTTCCAGACTCTCACCTGACAGAGATTAAGTGCTGTACTTTTTTATCGAAAGCAATAGCCTACACTGCCCAACCTCCTACTTATTACAGTCATATGTTCCCTGGCACATAGTGGTTCTCTCAAAGCCCTGCCAAAGGTAATTTTTACTCCTTTGTTACTTTCTGTATGGCTTTCTTCATGATAAGTGAATGGGCAAAAAGTAAAAGTCTGTTATGAGGAGAAATTAAAAATAATAATTTGTGGAATGAAGGTTGGGCAGAAACAAGAGAGTGTAGTAGCCTAATATACCTTAGAGGGACATATAATAGTGTAGTAAAAAGTATAGAAACCCTACCAAAAGATCACCGGATCATTAGCTAAAGCTTTCATGTAAGTTCATTGAACGATAGCAGATTGTGTGTTGCAAATAAACAGCAACAAACTCTTTGGTAAAAACAAAGTCACATTTGGTCTAAAATTTAGGAATCAGTGTAAATGTTATTTGAGCTTATCAGTGTCCCATAAGTAACAAGCATTGATGGACTAATTGAGCGTCGGAGCAATGGAATGTTGGACCAATGGGCATTTGTCTTATTTTGGAAAAAATATGAAGGGTTCCATTCTGAATAGTAGTCAGTAGAGAGAGACTAATTATTTTTTAAATTCCGTTTAAAGCAACACCATGTAACTTTGAGCGAGACCCACTGCTTCGGAAAACGAAACTCAAGGATGCACGTTCATACGTCACATGAAACAACAATTTGAGTAAAACCGGATCATATTTTATGAAGATGATGTCCTATGACTGCTCTGCCTCAACTTTGTGATTCACAGAGGTTCCTGAAAGCAACACGTAGGCTGCCCGCAGCAGCCGGTTGTTGCTGGGGACAGCTCAGCTAAAATAAAAGGCTGCAGACAGACGGAGCAGTTGTTGAACATCTGGGGAAAACCAGCGGGCGTTTTCTCGGTAAATATGACCCAGTTTCACTAAAATATCTGTTTTGTGCAATGTATTAACATGCATCGTTAAGTTTCGTTTTTTGAAGCAGTGGGTTGCAGTCAAAGTTACATAGTGTTGCTTTAAATGGTGCTATTAACTTGAAATATGATGTTTGTCAAGTTAAGACTCTGAAAAGATGTATTTAGAAAGACTACACATCTGATTGTCATGTAAACGCCGTCTTACAGAGCCGACAACAACCGAACTCTCTGTTAGCTTAGCTGCAGCCCTCAATATACTTGTGCTTGTAATGATTTTTACATATTTTAATATTTTCCCTCGTTCTTAAAGAAGGAAAGAAACTGTGCTAAAGTTACAGCTAAGTTAGCGTTGGTATAATGTCAAGAGAGAGATGTGGTTCACTGAATGGTTTCACAAAAACTAAGTGGTACTTAACTATCTTCATAAACTGTGACTTTATTGTTTGTAAAATTAGTATTTTTTAATTACAAACATCATATTTAAGATGGGGGGCACAATTCAAATGGGATCGAAAAATAATTTTTCTCTCTACAGTGACTTCTGTTCAGATTTTTTATAAAATAAGGTCCTATGGAGTTTCCACCCGAAGAGGTGGGACTTTGGCACTTTATGGTTACGTTGTTTGTGCAAGCTAGCAAAGAATAAGCTAATGCTTCCATTTTCTTGACCACATTGAACTTTTAAAGCTGCCTTAATGCCGAGCTTGTGTCTACTATTTCTACATTGTCAGTAAGTACAATGACATGCTAACTTCCTTAAGCAAAAACTATGACACTAAGATATCTAATTCATCGATACATTTGCTATATTCTTCATAGCCTCCTATTTCTAGCTACTTAAGAGATTTAGCATATTTCTTGCAGTCTTCATTGCAATGCAATGTGTTTAGCATTTTGCTAATGTACTTTGGGCACTTAATATTTTGTTTGCCAACAGTGGAACTTAAACTGTCTTTCTGAGTGTCTCAAATTGAAAACGTTACTCTTCAAGTAAATGCTCTAGTCTATGTCATTAATTCTTGCAGTTATTGCTGTCCAATGGACTTTTTTTAAAACATACATTTATACTTAGCAGGAAAAGAAGCACAGGTGTACCAAATGATTAACTTTCCCAGTCACGGTTGTCGTTAGTTGTATTAATTAAAACCTGTGTTTTTATTGCTATGCCTAATTAAAATAAAACTGTGTAATGTAACAGACATAAATTACAGTAGCATAAAGAGCCTGGGTAGATTTCTTTTGGCTTGCCGGAACCAAGTTATTTTTCATTGTTAACGGTAACAAAACTGACAGTCAGATACAAGTTCCTTTCATAAGCAAGATATTCGTTGTCGCAGTTAGGAAAAACTTTTTATGCATCTTGTTTTCAAGACGTCTAGTGTGACTGCCTGTGAATGTGGCTAATGTGCCAGCATGAAGCACTGAACCATTGGTCAACAATGTGCCAACGATTACTGGCAACCTTTTGTATTGATACTTATGAAATTGATTAAAAGCCAAATCAGTCTCCTAAATACATGGTGTATTCCTTAAAGAATGTTGGGGTGAGGCCAATGTATCTTTGTCAGAAGCATTATACTGACTGCCAGCCAAGTCACAGCTGCTCTATTCAAGATAACACATGTCAAGAAAGGACTACAATATGATTT